>JAUEKR010404978.1:0-13242 GCA_031762895.1 Corambe burchi
TACTATTGTAAAGCACCCTGAGGCCTCGGCAAAGGGCGCTATATAAATGATCTTATTATTATTATTATTATTATTATAAGAGATGAGAGAATAAAATGCATCCTTGAAGGACTCATTTTCGTGTTTACAAAAAAGACCGACAGTGTTAATTGTTCTACGTTTTTTTTTCTTTTTTTAATTTCTCGCATGTATCCGTTAGGCTTAATTTGTTATAATAAGTGTCGATGTAGCATACTTGGTGCTATGTTATTGATGTCACTAACAATTTTGCTGAGTTCTTTTATTCATCCATTGTTTATGTACGGTACCTACTATATTAACTGATCGATGTGGGGACTTGAATATGACAAGAGCAGTTGAGTTTGAAAAATTAAGCCGTTACGTTATTATCTCTAGCTACGCCATAACCTACGTAGATGGACAACCGTTAATAGACCCTGATGGACCTAACTACTTCCAAACAAATTATCTCTCTTTCTCTCCTCTCTCTCTCATTCTCTCTCTCTCTCTCTCTAGCTCTCTCTCTTCCTTTCTCCCTCTTTCTCTTTCTCTCTCTCTATATTTCTCTCTGTCTATCTCTCTCTGTCTCTCTATCTATCTGTCTCTCTCTGTCTGTCTGTCTATATCATTCTGGTCGCATTTCGTAGCAAGTATAATGAAAACAGCCGAAGTTGCGGTATCAGACGACTAAACCATCGGAAGTCTTAAGCATGTCATGTAAGTCAGTAGACTCCTATCTACATAATACGGTTTAATATGGAATGTGGTACATAGCTCTCGGTACATATTATAGTGATCCAGGGTTACATCTGGGGTAGTCTTTCTAGTATCTAATGTCTAAGTCTATAGTAATAGTAATAGGTCAATGAAATTGTCACTTCAGCGATTCTAGCGAGTGAATCAAGGACTAGATAAGACCTCTAGACCTACAATCAAGTCACTCTAGCCTGTAGATAGTCTGGGGTGTGAGTTTCAGTTTCAGATTATCTTAAAAAACGGAAGTCCCTTGTATCTTAATTTCCAACCTTTATAAAGGTATTAATGGCGCCCATTGTTTTGAAATGGAAGTGTTTGATACTGCATGTGTCTGCAACCTAAGGTATCTAAATTCTAGATGTCTAGACTAGAATCTACCAGACGTTTTGACCTATCTATTTATAACTTCCATATTTTTTCGCGATATATTTGTTATTGTTAATGAATGTGATTTTATCAAAATAGAAAACGCATTTATTTCTAGTCTAGCATTTAGATACTCACTTCCCCTATCTCCACAGACGTGTCTCATAAGCGTCATATAAAGTACCGGTAGCCAAGTCTATGAATGGACTTAGTCCTAACATACTCAAAAATATATATCTAGATAATACGTCTAGGGGTACCTAGATAAAGATCCCAGTATAGAGGTCTACTTATTATCGTCTCTGCTACAAGAATGAATGCTTCAATACATATGAGATGGAGGGGCCTAAATTATACTTTATAACGAGGATGCTTCAGATGATTTAAATATATTATTATAATATATTTCTTTTGTAGAATAATGATAAAGTATAAAGACTGTCTCCAATGTCTTGCTTAACTTTATAATTATAATGTTTACGTGGAGTTTCACCTATTTGCACCGGTTGTGAATAACGCTTAGCTTGTACTTGTGTTGGAAGATCAAAACAAAACATTGCACATCACCAATTAATGATGCTCACATTTACAGAAGGATTGTTTATAACATATGTTTTGAAAGATGGTCGTTTTGGTCTGCTTTCTGAAGTTTTGCATTTTATGTTGCTTTGTCATGGGAAGAAATGGCACATTAGCCTACTGGAGGGAGGCAAAGTGATGTATCTGCATTTACTTCACCTAATGGGGAACCTGTTCAAAACAGATTAGAAATAATTTGTGCATCAAGTAATAAGCTTAGACTCTAATATCATGCAAAAAATGGTTTAAATTCATTAAAACTTACTTCGGGCAAACGACGCATTTTACTTAAACATGGAAAATTTGTTGTTCTCATTTATTTTCAGCTAATTTTCTAAAATACGGTACAGTTTGAATAAAAGAATGGCATCAAAAGAACCCAATGATGACCACCTGCCATCACTGCAACTTCCCCCGATACAACTGCACAGCAGGGGGAAGGTGTTGACCCAATCAGAGAAGATGAAAGCTCGACTCTACTCATATGCTCCCATGACTGCCCCAGTCAATCATCGAGCTCTCAAGTTCAAAGGCGTCACTCAATGTCAAGCTAGGAGACTTGTCAAGGCTGAAAAATTCATTGAACCTTTGGTATGCAGTTAACCTTTCTTTATCACTTATATTGGATTGTAACGTACACATTTTATTCAATGTTTGATTTGGGAATTTATATTATACTTGTTAAGTTATCATCTTTATATATTATTTTATGAATATATTGGAACACATGCTTATTAATTGCATTTAATTTGTTAATATATTTTATAAAAATTATTGGAACATTCAGTTCCATTATAATGTAACCAGAAAGCAGCATGAAACTCATGCTTATTCTCATTTCCTATGGTACAACCCAGCACAAATATTGGAACTCCTTGGTAATTCACCAATCTATATCAAATAATGTTTCCTTTGATACTTGAATGTACTGTTGAAAATAGCTAATGTTTGTTATTCACATGCACTACTTTGAAGCCGTGCAAACCATGTCTTAGTCTGAGCCATGTCCTAAGTATCACCATACTATTTATTTTAGAAGCTTTATATTAATTTATGGTGCCAATAATCTCTTCATTTGTGTAGTGGCTTGTATGCCTTGACTGATCCAGAAGGCTATATTTATCAGCTGGAGTTTATGCTCCTTCAGGTTCAACCATGCTGGGCAAACCAAAAGGTAGAGATGTAAAACGCTTTGAGACTTTGGTGATACATACGCCATATATAAGAGCTATTTTTACTTCAGAGACAAGACTGATATGGGCACAAAGCTGAAGTTGGATGTGCTGGCCAATATGGCGCATAACAATAGCAGAATGCAATAAACACTATTATGATGGAATTCATTGATACGATTATAGCAAGCATAATTTTACCAGTTTCATAATATTCTATCTTTTGTGAATGATTCATAGCCCGCTCTCCAAAGGTATCAGATGACTCATCAGACTGAGTTTGTGCAGAAAAGGGAGGCTGAACGTCTTGCTAAGATGAAGAAGATGAAAGATGAAATTGAAATGAAGAAGAAAAAGATATTTGTCGCCACTGAAGTTGTTGAAGAACTAGACATGCCTCTCTTTCAGGACGAGGAGGACGAAAAAGAGGTAACCATGTTTGGACATTGATAGATTTGTCATACTTTTGACTTTCTTTTGATTTAAATCGATTGATTTGTATATATCTCTTGTCATCATCAAAATCAGCTCTTAACAAACTTGGAACATTCTGTCAATGGTATTTGTTTTCTCTTCATCAAGCTAACAAAGATATGGGTTCTCTCATGAGCATGAAGATTGTCCATTGCAGGTTCACTTCCTAGTTTATGAACCCAAACTTTATTTAGCAGCTAAGTGAAATGAAAATTTGTTTATACCATTTCAAAGACACAGAGCAAAAATTATGGTGACAGTTTTTGAACCCAAAGACTTTTCATCTTGTTTAGTAATCAAGAATCTGTCTACATTGTGTGAAGTAATGGTAGCAATGTTTTACTTTGAAGCCAAAGGACTTGTGATTGAATACTGGCGGTTGCAACTATTTGTTCAGTGTTTTTCTCACCTGATTTTAAGATGTAGTCTGCTCGGATATGGAAGAAAACTTGGAAGTCTCATATTTACATTTTTGCATGTTAAAATTTCTACAAAATTCAACATTGATGCTTACTTTATACATGAGTTAGTAGTTTGAAAGAAAAAGGCTAATTGTTTTATGTTATGTTTTATCAATTATTTTATTTTAATGATTTCCACTTAAATGTGTACGTTTTCATTTATAAAATTGAAATTGAAAAAAAGAAGGAATTAATGAAAATACGTGAAACTTTGAAGAAACAGTATCATCTATAATGTATATTTTAGGACTGCTCTTAGTAGTTAAGCCATGCTTTTAAATGAATCAGTTCATTACATTGATGTGGTTGTGATTGATAACGTATCTGCATGATTTTCTGAAAAATATAATATTATGAACAATGATTTTCACAGGAGCCATGTTATGATTAAGCTGATCATTAGATTTCCAAGTATGAAAATAAAATTGTTATCCTCTTTCATTGAGTTTTATCCTGGGAATGATACATGATTGAGGTATATTTTGTTATTTATTGTTTCACCTTTTTATTTTTTGTTTAGGAATAAAAAAAAGAAGATAAACAAGAACATTGTTATTTTGAATATATGTAACCTCTTCTTTGACCAGAAGGTCCATTAGGCCAATACTTATCCTCAGTTTCTATGGTGCAAGTGAGCAATGATCTAAGATCTCCCCTGGATAAAATCCCAATACATCACAGGTTTATGTCTTCAATGTCTGGAACTGGTTCTCTTTTAAACTTGAGTGCGGTGAGAAAGATGTGTAGAGTGTCTTTACCAAAGACAAAACACTGCAATGTCACTACCAGAGCTCGAACCTAAGGTCTCATGATCACATGCCTTAGCCACGGTGTCATTGTTGCAACATTTAATTTATACGATTGTTACAAATTAATATTTTGTCTAATGACAAAACTGTATTTGTAAATTAAAATATTACATTTATTGATGAATTATGAAAACTTGTTGGTCTTGAAACACAGGCTCTTGGTGGCTCTGAAACTGAAGCGGGTCCGTCGAAAGCAGAAATATTCTATCGGAAACATTTCCCATTGCTTGAATATGTGAGTACTAATGATTACTTGATTTTATTGTCATTTTGGAGACTTGTTTGATAGTAATTTCAATCGACTTTAAGTGAACTTTAAGATATTTATTTAACCTATTTGAATTTATACACTGATTACTTTTCGCAACGAAATATTATAGTTGTTATTCCACACTTTCTACCATTTCTAAAATACTGCTTAATATAATCTTAAATTAAATGCACGGCATTGTAAACACTGTAGGCTATGCCAAAATGAACTCTGGCAATAAATTTATTCTTAATAATAATTAAGTGATATTGTTAAGATCTTTGTTAGAGGCCCTTTTATTGCAATAATAATCGCCGCGTAATATCATATGATAACAATATAATGCTATATTTTATTAGGAATTCTTGGAAGAGAGAAAAGAGACCGAGAGAGAAACTGGAACTGGAAAAAGCCGTAAGGGACGAACTCATGCACACATGGCTAGTGCTCGTGCTGACCGATCCATTAAATGTAAGGATGATTGTAATGTTCTTACTTTTATTTACAATTCAATGATTATAATTTTATTGTCTATTAACATTTCTTGTATAGTATTTGGAAAGAAAATCATAACACATGTTTTAAAATTTTTTATTAATTTTTTCTTTCTCATATTTATTGGTATATGTATTCGTACGAAAACAAAATACAATTCTTCCTCTCCTTTCTCTTTATTCTATAATCTCTATAACATTTATTTTGTTTTAAACGTTATTAATTATTTTGTGTTTTTTGCAGGGTTGAAATGTTTCAGTGGGATGACCAATATGATGGAGATAATCCGAACAATCAAAAACAACAGCGATAAATATGCCTGTCTCTACCTCACTCCAGCCGTGAATAAAGATTCAATTCAGTATCACTACTACAACCTCAAGTAAAGTGTTTTCTTAATATTTTATCATTAAAAACAATTGTGGCATTGGGATTTACTTCATATAATATTCCAGAATAATAAAATTTGTTGTTAATCCTTGCTGGCATATAAATGAGTAAATCAAATTTCTTCAATGTGTTTATTTAAATTTTATGTATAATGAAATCTAACTTAGTGAAAGATATAACTTCTAATGAAGATTTGGGATGAAAATTATAAATTAAAATCATGCATCAATATAGCACCAAATTACTTCAGTTTGTTTAAATTTCGTTGACAGTTAGCAGCTTATAATTAAAAAAAAATTCCATTTTCAACTCATATCATATTTTCCCCCCTCAAAATTGTCTACATTGCTTAAATCATGGCAATTATCACAAATTGCATGCTTATGGCATGCTTATGTTATTGTTGATGATTAAATTCTTTAGTTATTTCATAGTTTAATGTAATCATAAAGCATTCTATCATACTGTAAAATTGTCAAATGTTTAATTTTAAGTTGGTCATTATATATGTCTTATTCCAATTAAGCATTAAGATTTATAAGTTATATAATGTTAAAACATGTTAACTTGCAAATGTATCATAATAACTATTGATCTATATTCCATTACTTATAGAGTGGTCCCTTACTCAGAGGTTTTCCTCAAAGATTTTGTCACACTGAGTCCCATTTGGGTTACCCGAAGTCGAGAGGGAGTTAAACTTGAGAATGTCACATTAGAGCAGTGGCAGAGAGAAGTCAGTTTGTTCGAGCGTTTGCATGAAGTAAGATTCTATACATCGTTTTTAAATTAATTAATTAATTAATCATTTTTTAAAGATATATCTCTATTCCCGAAGGTTTTATCATTTGTTTTTTTCCACCCTAACCGTGTGTGGCTATAGTTCAGTGCAGCCAACGTAAGTTATAAATGCAAATAACATTGATCAAGTGTTAACAACGATGCCTCAGACAGGAATCCAACCTCTGATAGTATTATCTACAATATAATATCCTAACCGCTCAGGCATTAATTAATATGTTTTATTTTAATTGCATGATGTTCATGACATACCACTATCAACTTCACATGATATTTTAGGATTTGTGTGGCATTTTGTATATATTGCTGTGATAATGTTTTTTTGGGGTGTTATGCCACTTTGCTTTCTTCTTTGTGTTTTTTAATTTTTATTCTTCATAAACTATTTTCTGATTTTAAAATTCAATATGCCATCATAGAGCAATATAAAGGAATATATTGTAGAGCGCATTCCAACCTTTTTCTATTGTATATAGATATAAATGATAATTCACTGAAAAAAAATTGAGACACCTCTGCTATTTTTAAATTTTTTTTTGATGCATGATGAACAATCCATATTCACAAACTTGTTGGTATCATCATAAGAATGGATTAACTGTTCTTCATAGACATATCAATAATTGAATTAAATTTCATTGTCTTTACTCATATTAACATTTTTATTCCACAATTTTCACTCATACCAGCTCCCTACGTTTTATCAGCACCGTAAATGGAAATCATTCAATGTGTGGCTGAAGAATGTGAAATCTATTAAAATGAATATCTGCAAAAAGTTTCTCAATGAAAATCTCTTCATCCTTCATCCAGTAAGTGTGGGGTCCAATTGAATGGCGAGTGTGTAACCTCCAGACAGCAACACATCTAAATAACAACAACCTCTAGATAACAATACTATTCAGAAGTTTTCTCTCAACCTCAATTTTTTTTCCATTTATATATACATATTCATACATCTATTTTAAAAAAAATCACTTTATTTATCCTTGAAGTGAAATTGGTACGTTGTATTTATTCTAATGGTAAACCGAGCATTCCCAAAGTCCAGCAGCGCCAAAAAGCAAACAACCCTGCTCAAGGGTTAACCCAATACCTCTACTGAGGATCAAATCCAGAACCCTTGGATCCATAATCCAATACATTAACCGCTTGGTCAGCATGACGTAAAGAAATTCTCCAAAAACGTGACACCTCAAATAGTGCCACAATCCTCTGATCCTGTCCATGTTGTTAACTAGAGGTTGCTTTGTAATTAATGATTGAGAAAGTTAACAAAAGGGTAAAGTGAAGTAAGTGAGCATTGCTTTGAAATAAAATAAAAATACAACCGACTTGGCTTGTAGTGATGTCATTGGGGGCCAGAAAAAGGATCACAACATCTGGAGTTTTCTATATACGTTATATTTTGTATTGATGTAAGAATGGCTGTTTAACAAAAATCGCTACAAACTAGTTCGCTACAATTGAAGTCAACTGTAAAATAATTGCAAGATTACAATGAAGATAGATTGGACATATGTGAGTAATTGAAGCCTCAATACTCTCAAAAACTTTCAATAGAATCTACCAGGACAAATGATGGATATAAGCCATCATCTACAGACTAGGAGTAAAACATTTAACAGAAAACAAAAACCATGGTAAAAGAACATGCGATGAATAAAAAGAATTATATTATGCACAGAAATATCAACATTATTTTTCTTCGGGTGGGACAGAGAAAAAGAAAATTTAGTCTATAGATTGTACAAATGAACTTTGTCTGATTTTAACAATCGCTGTCAATAATTTCATTTAATTTATGCTCTATTTCACAAAATATGAACTTACCACTTGGTTACATTTTGATATTCAATTCACTGCTTGTAATTTATGTTACTGGGTTTAATATTCATATTTAATTTAAAAATGTTAATTAGAAAAAGCAACAAATAGCTGGAATTCTTTTTTATTGGTCATTATAAGTTTATACAGTTTGTCTGACTAGTTATGCATGCATTTTATGATTTCATAGAGTATCCATAGTATACCTTCAATGTATTTACTTTTCACTTGTATTATAAAATACTTTATTTTCCTCCTTAGATACTTCAACCAGCCATGCATAAGATTGTTGAGATGTGTCTAAATACTCAAGAATTAAATTTTTTCTTTGTTAGTGATAAGATAAGTTACACTCCAGAGTCATTTAAAGAGGCTCAGTTAGATCAAATGGAAATGGTGAGTTGTTGAATATCATACTTACATTATTGTGATATGTATACAGTTGACTAAACTTGTAGCAATATGGATGGGGAATAATAAAATAGGTAACTTCATCCAAAGCTCACTACAACCGTCATATTTAGTATTGGTTATGGGGACGGTTCCATAAAATAAAAATCGCTACAGCTTAATTCACTACTAACAAAGTCAACTGTATAAGATTATAATTATAGTTTTACACTCACATACACACACACTCTCTCTTTATCTCTCTCTCTCTCTCTCTCTCTCTCTCTCTCTCTCTCTCTCTCTCTCTTTCTCTTTCTCTCTGATTTACTCTGGGTTTTTTTTTTAATCACTTTTGCCTGTTCTCTCTCTTTCTTTCTCTCTTCTGTCACCTACTTTTGCACATACAGTTGACTTCACATAAAGCGAACTCAGTTGTAGTAATTTTCAACAGTACTGATCCATTATCCATTGAACACCCGGCACTATGACAGTCAATCTGTTTCAGAACCAAGCACTTTTAGGGATGGTTGAACGTTTTTTTAAACATTGTTTTTCAAGACAAATGGGCACTCTCATAGATTCTACTGCATATTAATTATGTGGATTTTTTTTAAATGTAATCATGATCTTCAGTAATTGGGAAAGCCTACTAGTTGATGTGAAATTCCAGGCAACTAATGGTTTTAGATATATCGTATATTTTACATCTGTGATGGGCCTAACCCTGGTAATCAATCTGACTTTAAATGTCATCAAAAGTATGATTAGCAATATTCCATTGCATTATAATGACATTCATTAGATAAATTGCATGTCATGCTATTTGCTTGAAACTTTAAATAATTCCTATGCCATTTATTTCAGTGTGATCACCTTTTGTCGGTATTCAAAGGCATATTGTCAGACTTTGTCTATGATGCGTGTCGACAATGTTTGCTTCAAGCTGGATTTGTACCCGATGGTGAAGAAGAAACTGGTGGTAAGACTCACTCATTTGTTTTCATGTTTATTGTCTATGTGAAATATGTGACTAGTAGCGACCAGTCCGTATACTAACTAGTAAGAAATTGAGATATCAGTCGATGAAGTTTATTGGGCCAAAATCTTGTTTAAGATATGTTTGTCTTTTATCAATTATTTTAATATTGATTCTTCATAAAAACACTGAACGCTTTTAAACTAATTTTTTTTCTTATCATTTGTTTTATAGTTAATTGAACTAAGTCCTTATTCACAACACCTGAAGTATGCTACAACTGGCTTATTTTGTAGCTATTGATGTAAACAAAAATCAGTACAACCAAATTAGCTTCAAGTGAAGTTGCCACTAAATGATTAGGTTTAATGCTTGAAACCTTATGGATATATCACACGATTGGAGTTTATGGAGTGATAAAATAAATATTGAAAAAATGCACTGCTATAAATATACCTGATCAATTTATTGTACATTTGATTTAGAAACCATAAATTGTCATTAACTTGATTTATATTAATTTGCTGTAATTTAATTATTTGCTGTGAAATGTTCATCACGTTTCAGGCTGAAATCCTTGAGTTAACTCTTTTCTGAACTGTTTTTTTCATTCAACAAGCCTGCTGACTCATCTACATTGAGTGTTAATAATGTTGATTTACATGTCAGTATAAGCTATAGTCATGGTGGGTAGTCAATCATTAAAATTTGAATTTGAATGATTCAGTAGTGCTGGATCATACCAGTTTCCATTGCTAGGTTTTTCCATGCAATGATTGCAAGTTGTGTTGAAATGTTTATATATGTTGGTTCACATTCAGAAGCAACGACGTCACAACAGAGGGAAAAAGCTAAAGTGTACGCTTACACTATGCAAGCCAATAAGAGGAATATCTGTAAGAGATTAACCAAGTAAGTTGATGTTGTATCTCATATTAATATGATAGCACCATAATAGAGCAAGATTAAGAAGAAGAAAAGTGGGAAAGTAGTATGAAGTCAGTCCACTTTTGCTTTCTTGTCATTATGTTTGATGTTGTTTTTTGTCATTGTTTATTTTAATTTTTTAAATTTATTTTGATATCATGTTTTGATTGCTTTTAATATTTTTCTTTCTTTAACTTTTGCATGGGAATAATATTTAGAGGAAATTGAAAATAGTTTGAGGCTTGGACGCTGGCTTGGATTTGAGGGTGGGAGAAAAAAGTGTGAATCCTTGTTTTATTTTAATGTATAAATATGTTATGACTTGAATTTTTTATAAATATGTTTTTTTTTTATTTTTATTTTTTTGCATATACCCCATGTGTATGTATTGATCCTCTGAAATCATCAATATTCATGTAACATGTGAAAAAGGTTTTTATCATTATCAAACTAAAAGCCAACAACTTCCTGTGAGTTGTTATGTCCTTTTTTTTCAATATGCCAACTGATTCAACTTGATGCCATGCGATGTGTTTTTATTCAACAGTTTCATTACAATGATAGATTACATGGTCATTGGGACCATGCATTACATTGTACTGCATTCGGTGAGGCGTATGAATGATCACTTGAGAAAGCAGATAGAAATGTCTCCCACCCTTGAGGAAATCGCCATGCTCAACCCGTTACTTGAGGAGACTGAGTATCCCAGGGAAGACGTGACAAATACTGATGAACCGGTGCCAGAAGTCGTCGAAGAGCCAGTTGTAAAGAAGACATTTGGTGCTATGAAACGGAAGGTATGATTGTGTCTTATCTGGAACTTGTTGTGTCATCAATTTTGGTTGCTGCATTTGTATGCAATGTTTCTTGTTATCAATTCATTTGATAAAGCTATAACAAACACTTATGGCCAATATTTAAACAAAATATTATGTTTCTTACCTGATTTCCTCTGCTATTTAATTTTAGCCTTACCATAATTAAAAATATTGAGCTGGTAATCGACAAAGGCAGGGGTGAATTTCTTGCTAATCGTAAAATATAAGTAAGCACTACCGCATATATCCAAATAAACGCCTCTGTTAGTGCTTAGTCTTAGGCTTATGATATCGGTCTAGAATAGAATTAATAGGAACATACTCTTTATATTATTTTGTCTTGAAGTGCAAGCTATGGATAGATAGATCTAATTTGCTGACATAGTAGGCCTAAAAGATAAACTAGTTGGTTCTGAACGTCTATTTTATTTCATGCCATTTGAGCCTAGACCAAGTGTATATTTGTAAATTAGCATTGATACTTTATTGTGGTAATTATGATGTGAATTTAATCAATATATGTTATATATTTTATAGATATGTCTGATTTAAACTGCTTTTACTTTATTTTTGTACTCCAGGAATCAACTATCCATGCTGCTGCTCCAAAAGATCAGGTAATGCATTTCATTTATTTCTGATAAGTAAATTGAAGTTTTTCATTTTTCCTATCCGTCTCTTCTCATAGTATCTCAAGCATTTAATTCCGTTTAATATATTGGATTGATATAATCATCTACATCACTATACACAATTTTGTTTCAAGTGTAATCAGCTGCATATTTTATACTAGATGCCAGTAAAAAAACCCTGCTTTTATAAATAGGCATTAAGACAATTGAAATTACTGCACAAAATTGCCCTTTTTATGTTTCGTCAATATTGGTAATATATGATACCTAGATGCTTTTATTTAATCATATTATGAGAGTTTTTCTCTTAATTGAAATCATTAAATTTATTATCTTACTTTCAATGAAAATTCATTTGAATTAGTATTAACTTTTTTATTTAACATAAGATGGAAAATAAGCATCAGAAAATGTAAAATAGAATGCAACTAAGGGAACTTAAAAAAGACTAATAGAATTCAAAGAGTTAACATGAGTAAACCTATTTTGTCTATAATTATATCTTCAGGACAGTCATCTAAGTTATCGGCCGCTGATTGTCACAGATATATGTCTATCACATGACGAGTTGACCTTTAACCCAAGTGTTACAAACCTTTTGAAGATGTTCAGCTCTGTGATTGTGTCCTGGCATAAGTGTGTGCTAGAACATGAGAACATGACTCCAGTCTCCAAGTTTGATGCCTTCACTAGGTAACTGATGACTACATTACTGTTGCATGCATTATTTGAATATGTGTTATTGCCAATAGTTTGGATGTCATCGTTCAATAATTCTGTACGAGATTTTAAATCAAATTAATTCATGACTGAAAAGAGATAGAAGCCACACTTATTATTAAAAAGGTAACATACATCATGCATGGAATAGAAATGCTCTATGATCAGAAAAAAAAATTGTGTAGGGCATAAAGAAATAACTATTAAATTAATAGGCACATTAATGGAATTTATAATGATGATAAAAAATGTGGCATTAAAATGTCAGCATTCTTGATTATTATAATTCATAGTTAAAGTGTATATATCCTTTATTATAAAATAATAATAATAATAATAATAATAATAATAATAATAATAATAATAATAATAATAATAATAATGATAACAATAATA
>JAUEKR010405089.1:2882-13226 GCA_031762895.1 Corambe burchi
CTAGGAGATCCCATGTTTATAACTAAGAACGTGAATAACCCCTTGTGGTTTTTAAATTGTAAAGAGTGAGTTAAACTTGAAAATTCCCTTTCCAATCAACAGTAATACTCAAGCATAATTGAATAAGTAGACACAAATTAAAAGAAGAAGAAGGAAAAGTGTAAGAAGAAAACGGAAAAAAAGAAGACGACGAAGACACAGAAGAAAAAGAAGCCTTCTATAAACGTCGCTCCATGAATCATGTCCTGGGAGACTTAATTGGAAAATGTGCACTGCAAAGCAGAAAGAAGACGGCAAACTGGGTTTAAGATAATTGAGTGTGATCAACAGCACTAATCACCGCCATTGGCTACTAGACTTTAGACAAAACCTCTAGTCTAGGTCGTACTAGATAGTAAACTACCTACGTCATCAAGTTGATAGTTGATCATTAAGGCCCTTTGTTGTTTTTAACATGGAGATATAGAACACAGGCCTTAACAAGCAGTTGCCACAACTCATCGCATAGTCATTAAAGTGATGCATAAATAAAGCTACCAGTGTTTATCTCCTGTTACTTTGGTATAAGCGGGATAAGATGTATGCCAATCCATAACAGTTTTACTTTCCGAGTTCCATAAACTCTGGTACTCTTTTAATGCATGACTGGGGGTTATTAATGCGTGTAGAGTCTTTCTCAATGACATAGCGGCGCATCGCCGTGAGCGTTGTTCGAACCACTAACCCCACAGTGAAGCATCATATAACTGACGTCAGCTGTGCATTGCTGCAAGAAAGAATGTTATAGCTACTACATAATATGCATATGTATGAAATATAATACATGCATAGTTATATTATATTATTTTACTAATTGACGTGTTAAAATGAGAGAAAAAGGGAATTATTTTCTTTTAAATGTAATAACCGATGGATAATCATTCTTATTTAATTGTTTATCACAGCTTTTAATCACCCTCGACTTCTCTCCTTCTCTCACTTCTTTCGTAGTATTTCTATTAAAACATTACCACTTATTTTAAATGATTATTGATTTTTCCAATTCAAATGAATAATACAATGATCCAAATAATGCGATAAAACGCGTAATGATAACAACATAACAGTAGAACGTTTTAAGAAGCATTTTCATTAAAACATTGTCGTTTCAACTGTGCCTTGTGCAGCATGAAACTTTCAATGTTTACGCAAATAAAGTTCTTGACTTGCTTGACTTATCGCCGTGTGGCGTCCCAGTTGTCCAACTGCGTCGCTCCGGCTATTTTGAGAATTTTCGATGTGTGTACTCTCCAAGGCTGTCTGTTCTGAGCTAAACTAAAATTGTTATGTCATTAAGGTCATAATTTATTGATGTGAGTCTGTTATAATGGTTGATGTGTGCGAGATTGACTTATTTCAAATCTTTATAAATCAATAGCACTCGACTACCGTCGTCACTTGACTTATTCGTTCAATTATGCATCTAGAACCTGGTTCTGCTGTTTGATTTTATTTTTCAAATCATGGTGTTGAATGCTCAGTTGACTTCATACGGTGTAGTGAACTCTGTTGATGTTATTTTGGGATTCAGCGATCCTTTTTTATTGTCAGTCGTAGCGAACTATTTCTGTTTCCCCAGTGACATCGTTACAAGTGTAATCATATTATGTCATATAACATAATCTACGACAAACATAGGAATAAATGGAATTATATCAAGCTGCAATATTAGTTTTGCTAATTTGTTTGGCTTTGCTGTATTTGGGATCGTTTATTTTATTCTCGATGGTTGCTGATATGATTGTAGACTTTGTTATTGATACAATACATCAGTGTGCTACTAGACAAAGAATTATTAAGGAAACTCCAGAATAGACATTATAGAAGCGATAGAAGTGGAGAGGAGTAATGAAAAAATCATGATCATAAGGTCGTGGGTTCGAACCCCGGTCGATGCGTGGTTGCGTTGTGTCCTTGAGAAGACACTTTACACAATTCCTCATTCGACGCAGTTGTTAAAATGAGTACCAGTTAACGTGACTGGTGAAGTAACATGCGATGGACTGGCGTCCTATCCAGAGGGATCGGTATTATTTGCTCGTTTGTGCGATTGAAACCTGGGATAAACACCGGCCTTGTGGACCTTTTAGTCTAAGAAGAGCTTACTTACACGTGAAAGCATATTTTGTTCATTAACTTTGTGAAAAAGTTGAAATATTTCTAAAAATATGTTATTAATCTGGTTTGGATTGTTATTTATTTATTTCTTTTATCTGTGGGGGTGGATGGGAGGGGAAGAGGGTGGCGGTGAGTGAAGGAAGGCATTCATTTCAGCTTTGTCATTACAAAAGTATCAACGTTCAACATACCAAGAACAAACCTTAAAACAAAGTAGAAATAATCAACAAGTTCAAAACAAATACAGACAAATAGAGAATGCCTCAAGTTCAATTTGTTGTTTCATCATTCATCATTGATGGTGCGCACCAAAGCTCAAGTTCGAAAAATGGAATTGAAAAACTAAATAGCGCAAATCACGCGATGAAGCGATCAATCTAGCTTACGTTCAATCTTAGACGATTATTTAAGCGGAATGCTTCTTAGTTCTAATTGGCTGGTAAATCTTGTTTATATCGGATTAGGATCCACGCGCACTAGACTGCGTTTTAATGTGTTTGCGAGAACAGCTTGCTATAGGGACATAAATCATGCTAAGCGAGTAAGCTTTGGTGACTTGCGTTTGAAACTAGTCTAGACAAGCAAGTTTGTTTGCTAGAGATTTTGTTTTCAAGCGTAGTGAAAAGATGAAAAATGAATGATTGACTTTTATCACATGTGATTTGAGGATGATAAAAATCATAAGCAAGAAGCGTAAAAAGTATTAGAAGGAGCGATAATCAGCAAAATTCCGGCGTGTGACTCGATACATCGGTGGCCACACGTGACTGAGATACTTATGTTATTAACTCTCGCTCTCGCGTTCTCGCTAACCCTATGAAGCGCATTCCTAGAATCTTAACAAATTTAATAAAAATGAATCAAGGTGGCCGAGCGGTTAGGGCATTTGGCTGCATTATATAGGGTCAGTGGGTGGAATCCCAAACGAGACATCGCGGCAAACCCTTGAGCAAGGCCATTTGCACTTATTGATGACGCTGGCGGCCGTGAACTACAACGACGTCCGATTTACTGCGGAATAAACCAACACTAGAAAATAAACTTCGGAGAAATAGATGTATACAAACCAAAAAAAAAAAAACCGCTTTGAGGGATTCTTGCAAGCGATGGTATAAACGCCGAGAGCATTGCTAACATTCTTACTTTACTCTATAATAGATAATAAAGTAAGTATAAAATATTGTCCAGTGCGTATTGTGCCTTGCTTGTTAACTCGAGACATGAATATAAGTGTTATGTGACTATAATACGATTTGAGTCCATCTGAATTCTATGTTAATGTATGTAGGTCATTGTTAAATTCCTACCAAGTTAATAGTAAGTAATACTCAAGCACAATTGAATCAGTTGGCAATATTGAAAGAAACAGAATCATATTATTTTCTTTTAATAACGAGCCCATCACGTTGAGGTGCAGAAGTCATAGTAGTACCATTCCATACTGTTTTCTATTTTGAGGTTTAGTTGAAATTTTAAGGCATCTGAACATAGGCCATATACTTATAAATCATTTATCAGAAATATGTATGCTACAAAAGCCTAAAGCAATATTAACGATAAATAAAAGCAACAAGCACAAAAATTACAAATTGTTACTCCGATTAGAAATCCTAAATTATCAGTGATCAATAAATATCAATATGGCTCCTAAATGAATTACGGCACATCATTATATTAAATTGTGTATGATTTATACAAACATGATCATCCGTTCATTGAATGACAAAATGATAATATTATGATGCATTGTTCAATTCACAAACCGTACAACTACTATCGAAAGAATGCATAGCTTTAAACCAAATGCCTATATACATAATGTTTGAAGTAAACGAGTAAGATTATAGTCATGAGGTCGGAGTTCGAGCCTCAGTAGCAAGGTATAGGCGTTTGATACATTGGTGTCCTATCCAGAAGAGAATAGATCTTCAACCGATTACACTATACAAACCAATAATAAACACTTTATGGGCCTCCTTACCTAAGAAGAGCTTACTTTTACTGGAATGATGAAGTTTAACATTAAAAGCAGTTTGATAAAGCTTGTATTTTTTTTTTTAATAAAAAGGACATTAACATATAATTCCTCTTATTTTCGCTTTTTTTTTTCGCATTCCATCTTTTGAATACTATAAACTATAATTATTTGCCAATTAGAATAAATTTATTTGAGATTTTCGGGCTTTTCTTTGGGTCATTTATAGCTGATGGGACGAGATTGAAGAGACTGACTAGGCATAGACACATTCCAAGTTACATCCTTTAGATGAAATGAATATTCACTCGATCTATCTTTCTACACATATCTCTTTCTATCTCTCTATATCTCTCTATCTCTATCTATCTCTATCTCTCTCTCTTTCTCTCTCTCTATTTCTCTATGACTGTACATACATCTATTTCTCCCTCTATATCCCACTCTTCGTATGTGTGTCTTTTTATACATAATATTCTTCAATTATTGCCCGAGCGTAGCCGGGAATATCCAGCCTAGCTAGTTAATATTAGTCTCATTCACAAATAATGCTGCCAAAGAATGACATTCATCGCAATAAACAAACATTTTATTATGGTTAATAATAGAAGTAAATATCGTCCAAAAGATAGACTGCTATTGATCGAAGTCCATTACAAAACCCACAAAAAAAGTCTATTAACTGGCTATTACCACAAGTTCCCAGGTTTCTGTACATCTTCTCACTGGCTCCCAACTACAGCCGAGTTAAAGAGAAGTTACCAGATACCTTTGCAAAATTCTCGTCCACTTTATTCCCGAAATCCGCCAAAATGCACCTACGCTCTTGTACTTCACGTGCGACATAATTTGCCCCAATTAAGACCAAACTAACTCGCCATTTAAAACATTTACAATCAGCAAGAATGCATTGTTTATGCATGCATAAAAATTTCTACAAAACGCTACTCACAATTTGTCGACTATATGCACGACTGTTTGGGTTTAAGGTAGGGCAACTCGGGGTTATTATTCCCCAAAGTCATATACTGTCAAAAACTCTCAATTCGAGTTTCAGTATCAGTTTTAGCTCCCAGAATATCGATTTTCGATAGTTCCTATGCCGGATATTGTTTTTTTTTTTAAACCTTCGTTTAATGGAAATTAAGTTGTTAAATATAGATAAAGGCCAACGGCACTTGCAATAGTTCCTCCTAAAAGTCATTTCAGAGTGGCAAAGCATCAATAAGGTGAATTTGATTGCTATTCTTTTACTTTTAACCTATACAAGTTATCAAAATCCACCAAGAAATATTCGGCATTCGCCATACCATTTTTTTTCAGCTACGCGATGATAACCATTCGCCAAACTGGCAACACTTCTCGCCTATCTATCTGTAGCGCGCGGCCAGCAGCAAAAAGATGATGAAGAGAGAATAGAGATGAGAGAGAAGAGATGGAGATGGAGACTCGGAGGGAAAGAAGAATTTGTGATGGAGAAACGCATAGAATAGAGAGAACAGAAGTAACGAAGAGACAAGAGTCCTATTTAAGGCTGTTGTTGTCAACTGTCGATGGCGGATTTGTCTTAGCTCAAGACTGGCTTATCTTCCGGTCGTTTGACCGAAACCACGTTCTCTGCGTAATATCTCATTACTCAATCTAATGGGGCTAGTGTTAAGGTCGTATTTAGTGTTTAAATAACATAATGATAGAGATGTGAATCCAAACAGATTGAGTGTGAGCTTTTAAGATTAAATCACTTTGTTTAAAAGATTAGTTCTTAGCGAACGGAACTCTTTTTTATGGAATTTTAATAAAACAGAATAATATAGAATATAAAGAACAAAGAGAAAATAGCATAGTGATTATTTTGAAGCTTAATTTTGTGTTCGGTCCTTTTGTTATCAATAATCAACTCTTTATAGCAAAATTTTGATGTGCTTTTTTTTGTTTATAGTTGTTTATTTTGATTGTGTGTAAGAATAAATTAATAGATGATGTTAAGTGAAATTTTAAAAGAAGATAAACCAAAGTGAAATTGTGATAGAAGATAAACTGAAGTGAAATTGTGATAGAAGATAAACTGAAGTGAAATTGTAAAGGTAGATGCAATTAAATGCAATTCTGAAGGCATTAAGTGAATTTCTAAAGGTTGTGATTTACGCAACAATTATTGGTGTTATTCATATGCATGTACGTGTTGATTTTCTTTCTTTCTCAAATAACAAAATATTTATTAAAAATAGTGATTTAGTCACGGATATAGCTTATAAAAGAGACGGATAATGATTAAGATCACTCCAGTGCAGGCAATATAGAAGCAAAAGAAGAGTACATTCAGTACATAAACTGCATATCTGTGTACATATAAACTATGACGTAGAGTCTATATGACTGATGTAGTGATGCAAAATTGAATAAACATAAACAAAATGATTTATACTCATCAAACTCTTTACCAGACAGAAATGTATAATAATAATAATATGATTAGTTGTGAAAAATACAAGTTCTTCATAATTTAATATCATTCCTAATTAACTTTTGATTTACTTCTCCTGCGGTTGATAATTAGTATTGGATTTTTAATGGACATACGCTTACTGCTACTTTAATTCACAATCAAGCGTACTAGACTTCTAGTGTTTGTGTTTTTCATTCTTCTTCGTTGATCTAATAGTAAAAAAGAGAATCACCAATGTTTCTCGCATGTTTAGTAACTGAGGAGAACCATCACAGTAAGTAATGTGTTTTATTACATCAATGAAACTATGTAAAAATATGATAATATGATAAAAATGTTTTGATCTATGTTGCTCTGATATTGATAGTAGTAGTTAATTCAATGATACCATGATTTGTGTTGTCAAAGATCCATTATCACGGTTTGAATGGGCAAATTTCAATTCCTCGTGTTCAGGGGGGAGGGGGGTAATATAAGTAGATATACTTAGAGTGCGGAAGGAAAGGAGGACGCTTTAAATGAGTTTAAATGGGAGTGGTATGTTGCGCACTACAATAATAGTTTATGAGTATTGTGTTGTGAATCCTTAGTTAAGTGTTTAGCACAATAGTAAAACCCAACTTATATATTATTATGTTTATTTGCAAAACAAAATTATATGAATACATACTATACTGGACAATACTTATAAAATAATATTCAACATTTAATATAGCTATTAATATTGTTAAAATTTACTGTTGGGACAACCAGTCTATGTCCTTCCAACACAGATCAGTCCATTACAACAGAACATAATAATATGTATAGTAAATCATTCTAAAAATGGACATTATGCCCTCACCACGGCCATTACCGAATGAAGTACTGGCCCAATATAACTACCAGCCTGGGCAAGAAGCTGTATGGAACACTGAAGGATCTGCAGACAACCTCATCAATCTTCATACCACAGGAAAACGAAACTATAATCTAGGAAGAAGATATACCTATCTAGCTAAAACTTTGCCCGGGAAGGTCTTAAAAGTCATTGCACCTACGACTTTTAAGGGGCACATATTATAAAGGCTTCCCATACGTTCACAACCCTGCCATTTGGGTTCTGTTCATTCCTTAGTTCGTGGGGATACCCATAAAGGCTCAGTTGGTGCTGATCAACAACAAAAAACAGCAACAAATCTAGCTATTACCAAGACATAAGCACTTTCTTGAAAGTATGATTTTAATTTAAGAAATTTACGTTAAACGGATTCGCTAACTTAATAGATTGATAATCACGGCGATTTCTGAAAACCTTGAAATACAAGGGGAATAGGTTAGCAATGAGCTAACCAATTAATGATTTTGTAACGAATACAATATTAAATACATGAGAATGACCTTTCGGGACATAACGTTTACCGAATCTACAGAGGTTCACTAAACCAAAATAGTTGTCTTTTTCGTTTTCCCTTGCCTGTCTTTCTGTTTGCTGACGAAGGTTCTTACCGAAACGTCCAGTTTACTTTCTTTATCTTCTTTTGTAGAGCACATCCAACCTTTTTTCTATTTTATTTAAACCAAAATAAAGGCTATGCGGTGAACGAAGTGGTATGATGTCTACCTTCGAATCAAACGACCCTGATTCAAATCCGAGTTGACGCAACAATTATTCAGCTTCACGGTTTATTTTAATATTATAATGCTCTGAAAGTATTACCATTCATTACAAGTGTTATGTCCAAGATTCTATATTCATACCATATCCTTACTTTCATGTCATTTGCTCCCCACTTTCTTTCATCCCGAAACAAACACACATTCACTATCTTCCTTAATCGTATTCTTTTTCTCATTCTGACCACAATCGGCATTTTGTCCCATTGCGCATCCATCTCTCCCTCATTTTGCGCAGTTAAATGTCTTTCTCCCTCTCTCTATCAATCTATCCATCTATCTATCTATCTATCTCTCTATCTCTCTCGTTTCCTCTCGTTCCATTTTGTCTCTCTCTCTCTCGCTCTTTTCTCTCACTCTCTCTCTCTCTCTCACTTTTCCTTTCTTACCACTTTCTCTCTCTCTCTATCTCTCTATCTCTCTCACTCTTCCTCTCTTTCCACTCTCTCTCTTTATCTCTCTCTCTATCTGTGTATCTCTCTCCTCTTTCTCTACCTTTCTCTCATCCCTCCATCTCTATCTCTTTCTCCCTTCCTCTCTCTCTTTCTTTTTCTCTCTCGTATGTCTCAATTTCTTTTTTTTTTTCATACTAATTTCTCCGTGTCTACCCATCATTCTCCCCATCATTCTCCCCATCATTCTCCCCATCATTCTCCCCCGTAGTTCCATCGAATCCAGCCATTCTCTCTCTGTGTGTCTGTGTGAATAAATACAAGTTAGTGGCCACACAAACTAATTTGAGACTTCACACTCACGTCACTTAGTTGTATTCTTTCCGCATGACTTAAATAAGAGTTGCCAGCTTGACAAGATTTTTTCCGCCAAATTTGTGGATCTTCATCATTGTTTGGCTGTCAGAAACAAATGATAAGATGGATGCCAGGGATTTTTCTAGCAGATTAGAGTTTCCCACGACGCTCGGCACCGAATCGGCTTACCAAGAAGAGAGTTCCTCTATCCACTAGGCCACTCAGATAGACCAAAAATATAATATCTTTGTAACTTAGTCTATCTTGGGTTCGAGTCCCTTTCTAACTGTGATTTTGTTTTCATTATTTTTCTCCTCTTCTTACGCTTCTATATTGTCTATTCTGGAATTTCCTTAATGATTCTTTGTCTCTTGTTATGATTTATCAATACCCTTTGCCTCAATTGTATCTATAGTTTAGACAGTGGTGCCTTTAAAAGAAACATTATTATAATTTGGGGAGTAGTCTTAATTAACAATTTAATTTTGATACAAGATATGATTGTTGATAGTATGTTTTTTAAAGCAAATGGCTGAGGACGTTGGCGCATTTTTATATATTTCTTACTTAAAGATGGCGAACGTTTTGCAGAGATATCTGGCAAACACTGCTAAAAACCAAATAGTGGATCAATATTAGAGGTCTACGACAACGACCACAACAATAGCAATACTGAGAATGGAATGACTACACGAAATGGAATGCGCTACGTTGGCGCTTTTGTATCAATTGTATTTAGATAGAAATACAGCAGCAACAACAAGCAAACAAACAAAGAAAAACATTATTCACCAAATTAAATCTATCTAGCAATCTCGGTCCTTTTGGTTGCTTCTCTTTTGTGAAAACTGATAGACCCTAGAATAGATGGAAGAATATCAGCAGGAATTATTGTAAAATGTATTTCACCGTGGTTATGACTTCGTTCTTATTCTATACATTAGAAATTATTGTTAATTCTTAAATAATAGAACGACGGTAGTATACCCTCATAATTCTCAAAATCGATACACTTATTTTTGAATGTATATTCGTCAGCTATATTGTAGATATGCATAATAGCCTTCTAGTAATAAAGGAGGAAGAGATAGAATGAGGAGGAGAGAGAGTATGCGTGAGAGAAAAAGAGAAATAGAAAGAAAAAAAAACGAAAGAGACAGAGATAGAGAGGTTCGGTATGTACAAAGAATTAATAATAACAGTTCACTGCATCAAGCAACTCAAGTGAGGATAGCAACATCGATAAGAGTATAATATGTGTGAAATTTATCAAAATACTAACCTTCTTAGATTTTAATATTAGCACTCCTTTTGTTGCTGATTTTTTTTTTTTTTTTTTTTTTGGGGGGGGGGGGGGGGGG
>JAUEKR010405200.1:0-13217 GCA_031762895.1 Corambe burchi
ATTATTAATTGCTGATGGGCTATTTATTATTATAGAAGTCAATGCTAAGCGAAGCATCCCACTCCTTTATTTACCGTGCCTAGTGCTCAATGTCGTCTTCTGCTGGTATTCGCTGCGCCTAGGCTTGTTGTCATGGAGGGGCCCCCTTCGCTTTCAAGTCTCGTTAAAGTTATATACGGTTTCTGGTATTATTATGATACTGTACATTGTCTTAAGCAACTCACTGACCTTGACACCAGGGTAACCTTGGAAACCAGCGCCACCACGTCTACCGTTGGGGCCTTGCTGTCCAGCGTATCCTCTAGCTCCCTGGATGAATAATATAATAAAAGAATGGGTGAATAAATACATGAATGCACGAATGAATCAATAAATTGATTAATTAAAAACATGCATATTGTTATACATATACATAATATAAGCATAAATAAATATACAAATAAATTCATACATACACAAAAGAAAAATCATCCAGCAAAAAATCAGCACAAATTAAAAAAAAAAATCAAAACAAATTAAAAAAATAAACAAACAAACAAACCCCATAACAATGAAACCCTGTAGATATATGTAAATTAAATAAGTATATGAATAACTAAAAAAAAACAAACGCCCAATTAACAAACTAAATATACCAATGAAACATCACATCTTAAAAGTGGGATTAAATAAATCAATACGTGAATACTCCATAAATAAATTATTGGCTAAATTAATGATTAATGACGGGTGGATGAGGGGGCGAGTGTGGTAGATCAGTTCATAGGGCGTCGGACAGATGTCACCGCTGTGGTAATAGTACCGAGTTCGAATCGCATCTTGGCGACAAGTGTTATCTCCTTGGGCAAAATAAGTTGCGACGATTGCCTCACTGAACTCTAGAGAAATGGAGTATTTGGGCGTTAATGCAGCTGCGACAGTTTTTTTTCCGAAAAAAAAAACCCAACGCCAAACGAATGTAGCACCCTTAACAGGCGAGTATCTCGTCAACAAGGGCATCTGCGGTCTCTGATTATCAGTGTACAAATCATTAATGGATACTGTTGGATGGGGGGGAGGGGGTTGACGATATTATTATGTAGGGTGCCTTGAGACTACAACCAAAACAAACATACACCCAACTAGATAATATTCCCTTTTCAACCCCTGAAAATGTAAAACTTGCGAGTCTTACCTTGGTTCCGTTGCATCCAGGGTATCCCTCGGGACCAACAGGGCCTTCCAGTCCGGATTGTCCCTGTGTAAGGATACAAAATGACCAATTAGACGTGTTAATTAAGTAGTATTTAGAGTCCACAGGAACTGCTATGCTGAAATGATGACAATAAGAGGCAAGGTTATGAAGTTTCCTTTTTAGGGAAATGTGCAGGTAGTATGTTGTTGTTATCGTTCTTGGGTAGCTGCCATTCGACCCATTCATAGAAGGGATCTTAGGTGGTAGAGGTGCTCTACTTTCTTAACAAGGCGATTCAATGCTGTGGGTTGTGGGTTGGAGTCCCGTTTATAGTCCTTATTTTTTCTGTTTTATTATCTCTTCTTCTTTCGCTTCTATATTATTCTCTATTTGGAGGATTATCTTAATAATACCCTTTCTTTTATTATGATATACCAAAATAGTTTACAAAATGTTGTTGTTTTTTACACAGGAACTTATAGGCCAGCTAGAATAGTATACAATATAATAACAACCAAGTGTAGCGTATCGTAAAAAAATAATAATACCAAAGTTGTATAACAATTTAACAATTGGTGGGTTGGGTAGCTCAGGTGATAGGACAGTTCACTGGTGTGATGAAGGTTCCAGGTTCAATCTCCACCCTGTTCTATTTGCGATTGTTCCTTCGGCAATGACATTAATTTGAGTACTTTGGTGAAATAGAGTACATGGTCGTTTAGACAGCGGTCTTACATAAAGGATTAGATGCGCTTAAACAATCTGAATTAATAGTTGCATCCATAGAGATTCGACCTCGGATCTTTTGGTAGTAGATTACCATTACCATTTAATTCACGCATCGAAACTAAATCAGAGACAACCTAACAAGAATAAGAAATACTAATATGTAAAAAATGTTGAAAAAATTTCATCCCAAGAAATGAAGTGTAAACTATATAAAAGTAAATAAAACATAATGCAATGGATGATGTCAAATTCAACATCATAAAGGGAAATAATCAGTATGATTTTTTCAGTTGATTTTTATTGAAGACTCAACATTTCATGGTTGTTATAAGTCACTATTCAAAGGGAAATAATTCAACAATTATAATCTCTCTCTCCCTCTTTCTCTTTCATCTTCTCTCCTCTCTCTATCTCTTTTCCCTCTTTTGTTCTTTCTCTTTGGCTCTCCTTCTCTCTTCCCATCTCTCCCTCTCTCCTGGTTTCTCTTCTCCCTCTCTCTCTTTTCATCTCTATTAATCTCTTTCTTTCATTCTCTCTCTAAATATAAATATCTATCAAATCGTTTGCTCTTCATGATATGATCCAAAACTTACAGGAACACCGGGCACTCCAGTGAATCCGGGCAAGCCAGTTTGACCCTGTATAGAAGAAAAAAAAATGAGAATAAAAATAAAATGAAAGAAAGGAAAACAAAAAAGAAAAGAAAAGAAAAAGTAATTACGAAATAAATAAGGGCAGAGAAAGAAACAGGGATTAGTATATAAAAATCACCCAAAATAGAAAAAAATAGAAAAGGATAAGTGGATAAAAGGAAAAAAACCCGCCAAAAACAAAAAAAAAAACAAAGAGATAACATGATTAAATGTCAAAAAACAAATCAATGGCATAAGCAATAATTGTTTTTAAATTCTGTTTCATCTACAGATTTTAGCTATAATTAATCAAATTATGATACTATATGTCATGTTTTGCTTTAATGAAAAAGCCATGTTAAAGACTGATTTCTTAAAAGAAATTGAGCATCAATTTTAAGCATTAATGATGATTGTATCCCCAAAAATAATTTTAAAAAATTGAAGCTATAACTCATTATTAACGTAATATGATATATGTGAAGCGTTGTATTGATAGGCGATATCGATCTAATCTTACCTAATCTATGAAAATAGAAGCTTTTTAATAATCGTTTAAACTAACAAATTATTGAAACCTCACACCAATAATATCCCAATAAAAAACAGTAACACAACGATACTATTATAAGTTACACAAAGTATCAAAAATGCCACCGCAGAGCAAGAGAAATATATAAAATAGAAACAGGTTTGATGCGCTCTACAAAAGAAGACAAAGACATTAAACTGGACGTTGTTTTGATTTCTTTTTAGATTTAGATGGTCCCACTTCCTGTTTTCACTTTTCATTTAGTCTAGGCCATCTTCTTCTTGAGTTTACTTGTCCTCTTCTTGTTTTTCTTGTCTTTCTGTCTGCTGACGAAGGCTCTTACCGAAACGACCAGTTTATTGTCTTAGCCTTCTTTTGTAGAGCGCATCCAACCTGTTTCAATATTATTTATTATAAGTCACGTGATTCTTACCCTGAATCCTTTTGCTCCCATTGCTCCTGGTTCGCCTCTGTCTCCATCACGTCCGATTTTTCCCATGGGTCCCTCGGGTCCGGGGAATCCAGGCATGCCCTGGGGGCCTCTCAGACCTGGAAGTCCTCTTCCCCCCTGTTTGGAAAAAAAAATGGTCAATGTCACAATATTATTATGATGATTAAAAATTAAAAATTAAAGTGAACATTTATATAACGCATTCCCACTTATTTTTTAAATGCTCAAAACGCTTTACAAAGGGAGGCCTTTTCATTCGATTGCCATCTCAACTCGTTGTGGAGCATACAGAAGAACTGCCTGAAAGGCGCGCCATTCTAGCATTCTGACAATATTCATCACTAATTGGTATATCTGAAATTAAATGTCAATGTCAAAGTCACGTTATTGGTGGTATTCTGCATATTATGATCACATAAAGATGAGAAAGCGTAATGGGATATTCAAAATGATGGACATTATTTGGTGATTATTCTACACATTCAGTTTCTAAAGTACCAGCTGTATGAAATTACATATCATTATCTTCTTATTTGAAATATTTGAAGGACATTTTGAAGAAAAAAAAATCTTGATTAGCAAAGCTTTTTTCTCCAATTTTAGAGGTTGATAAGTATAAGTACTGTATCTATAGCAATGATCACGCAGATTACCATCGGCAGGAATTCAGAATCTCCTTTTCTGATTTTTTATGTAAAAGAAACCTTCATCTGATTTTTAAAATAGCTTATTACAGCTTCCACCAGCGCTGTCATCAATTGTCTACCTATGCATACTTTTGTTTACCTTCCCCTATGTCATCCCATAATCTCTAGTGCTGCATTTTTTCCGGGGGAAAAAAATCTGAAAAAGTACCTGCCGCCACTATGGCGTTGGCCTAAAGGCCAAATTTGAGGTTATGGGCGAGCTAGACTTCATTGCTACTTCTAGAACTGGTCGCAATGGTGGCGGTCTTGATAACTCTTGAAGTT
The DNA here is from genome assembly GCA_031762895.1 of Corambe burchi. Lineage (NCBI taxonomy): Eukaryota > Metazoa > Mollusca > Gastropoda > Nudibranchia > Onchidorididae > Corambe > Corambe burchi. Next base: position 4,490 of record JAUEKR010405200.1, read on the forward strand.
GACTTCACTATGGCCTTGGCCTAATTAATGTAGTAAATAAAAGTAATTAGAAGCGTTGGTAGCTCAACTTGTAGTGCTTTTGTGCTGCAACTCAATTGACCCGAGTTCGATCCTCAGCATCAGCACTATTCTTTCTGAGGCTACGCTCTCTTGTTCTCCCTAGTAATGAATGCGTTAGCTAGTCTCTTCAGGCACGGCGAAAGTAAAGTCAGTCATTGAAAGCAATGGCAAACTACCACCCAAAACTAAATGCCTAAAAAAAAGATGGGACACTAATCTCCTGACTTTCCTATGCTCGTTACCGAGTACAGTACTAACCCTAACTGTAACTCATATAGTAAATAACTACACTATCCCACTAATTAAAATAAAGTGAACATTTATACAGTGCATTACAACTTATTTTTTTAAAAAGTTCAAAGCGCTTTTACAAAGGGGTCTCCGGCAAGTATTTTCATCCCATTTACCATCTTAACTCATCGTGAAGCATACAGAAGAGCTGCCCGAAAGGCGCGCCATTCTAGCATTCTGACAATAATATCCATCAATGCCTATGACCAAATACTCATTACACGTGAGTGGGGGTGGGGAAATGTGTGTAAAAAACCTATCCACCACAAAGCGGACTCGAATCCAGGGTTTCTTGATCATGAGCTGAATGCCTTACCACAGTCTAACTTAGTACTACTTACGGGCAAGCCTTTTTGTCCTTTACAAATACATCTCGTACAATCTGTGCACTCCTGTTAAAGAATGAAACAAAAAAAAAAAAAAAAATGCAATGCAATTAATAAGCAAAGAAATAGACAAAAATATATCAAGTCAGATTGAAATCATCTGTATCTGTATCTGTATCTGTAATGTTAAGTTGATAAATCCCACAATGGGTATCACATCAACGCCGAAGTGCAGACTGGAATGCTTCTACGTCTGGAGGATTCATGATGCCTGCACTGAGTCTATTCCATTCCTACCAACTCAATTAATGAGAAATTAACTAAATACAGTGGAACCTCTGTAATTGGGACATCTCAAGGAATAGGATAATCTGCCAAATTGGCACGAAATCCTAAGCAACCAATCAATTACTATATAACATTATAGTACATCTAGCCTCACTAATTAAAAAAAAACCCGACGGAAATTGGGACGATGTCCTAATCTTATCGAAATGTCCCGATTAGCGAGGTTCAACTGTATATTATTTGGTGACATACCAATCATGAACAGCAATAAATAAATAGTACTTTGTTACTAATACGCAAATATGGAGGCCTTCCTAGCTGCTTATCATTTAGGTCCCATCTTTCTCTTAGAGCTGTCCTCTCTTATTTATTTTCTTTATTATTATTATAAATAAATTTGTTTTTTTACTGTTTCTGTCGACTGATGAGGGTTTTTTACCGAAACGTCCAGTTTTTGTTTTTTGTAGAACGCATCGAACCTATTTCTATTTTATTCATTCATCTTGCTCTACGGTGGCATATTGATACTTCGCAAGCATAGAGGATAATTTATCAATCTATCAATTTCGCATGGTTAGTTTCTTTAAAATACTTATTCACATATTATAATTTATGGTTGTATTCAATAATCTATTCAACAAATTAATCTATTTTGTTGTAATTAATTGTTTTAAGCTCATCTCAACCTTTTGTAAAATGCAACGCTGGTTATATCGATAGTTAATATGCTTATTCTTTATTGAGTATCATCACCGGAAGAAAGATTGAGAATTTATTTTTCTTCAACATGCAATATCTGTATACTATATATTATATATCTATTTAAAAATGTATGTTTCTATTCTGTCTATCATTCGATCAGTCTATAAATTCCAGAAAAACAACAACAACAAAAAAAAAAAAAAAAAGAAAAAAAAGAAGAAGCAAAATGGAGTATAAGCGTACACACAGAGAGAAATATCTTTAGTGTAAGTGTGCGTGTGTGAATGAATGAGAGATAAATAGAGTGTGAGAGAGATAAAGAGGGTATGTGTGTATGAGAGATATAGTGAAAGAGATATTTATATTTTATATGTGTGTTTATGTTTGGTTATCTGTGTGCGTGTGAGAGAAAGAGAGATAGGGAAATAGAGTTTGTGGGAGAGAGATAGATAGATAGATAGAGAGAGAGAAAGAGAGAGAGAGAGAGAGCAAAAAAAGAGAGAGTCACAGAGAGATAACGAACGAAAGAAAAACATTCACAGAACGAAATAGAAGACAAATGGGCGAGAGAAAGATACAAATTAAAAAAAATAAACAGAGAGAGAGAGAGAAAGAGAGAGAGAGGGAGAGAGATAGAGAGAGAAAGAGAGAGAAGGAGAAAGAGCGAGAGAAAGAGAAAGAAAGAAAGAGAGAGAAAGATAAAAAAGAACGATTATGTATGTGTGTTTATATGCGTATACGTGTGTATGATTGAGAGAGACAATCCGCGAGAGATAGTGTGTGTGTCTGTGTGTGTGTGAGAGATTGGGGGAGAAAGAGAGATAATGTATGTGGGAGAGTAAGAGAGATAGAGAGAGAGAGAGAGAAAGAGAGAGATAGAGAGAGAGAAAGAGAGAGAGAAATGAAGAGCCAGAGAGAAAGAAAGAGAATGAAAGAGAGAGAGAGAGAGAGAAATAGAGAGAATGAGTGTGAGAGAATGTGTGTGCGTGGGAGAGTGTGTATGTGAGGGTTTGTGCCCACACTGTAATAATCGATTATGCTAATTCTAAAAGCAATACTGCCCCTATTGTCTTTGTCCCTTTTATGTAGAACTCTTTCACACCTTTTTCTACATTTGATTCATTATTGCAGTAATATAATCTTATAAATACATAATTTGTATTATTTTAACATTCGATGATGAAAAAGGATATTGATCCAGCAGCTGGAGATCAGGATATATAAGTTATATTAAAACATTTCAACGAGTTGTTATTCGTAAATATATCTATTAGTACGTTATTCTTTTCGTTTGAAAAAAAAAAAAAACCAACAAAAAATAAACCAAAAAAAAAAAAACAACAAAAAATAAAACAAAGAAAAAAAACAACCCAAAAAAAAAAAAAAAAACCGAACAAACAACTGATTTGTTTAGTATTAAAGATTTCCATTATTTTAAGATGAAATAGTCATAATATTTTGTCTTAGGAGTATAACATTATTTACATAATTTTGAAAAAAAAATCAATATTAAATTTCTTACGTTGAAGTTTGTGGATTCATTAATTTATCTTATTAATGAAACATCCGATAAAGTAATTGATTACTAGTAGTAACACGTGTATTGTTACTTTTTTATCATACAAAGTAATAATAATCTTACTAGCAATAGATATTACAGGCCTATTTAGATGCTTATTGTATCATATAAATGATAAATAGCTGACATTGCGAATTTTTTAGACAACGGCACCACGCGAAGAAAGAGCATTTTATTTCAAAGCATACTAATTAATTAATGCTTTAAGTGATGCCATTATGATCTTACTATTATGTATTAATTGTTTCAATTGATTATCCTTTATCATTTATTGCTTGAATGATATTGATACACTATCATATTTTGTCATCATATTATCTAACTTGTTACTTAATAATAGAAGAGTCATTACAAATAATATGAATGTTAACGACCTAAGCATACTATGATTAATTTATAATGGCATTGCATTTTGAACAGGGCATGGAGGGATCATTTTGTCCCAATAGTCCTTAAACCTTAAGTTAAGTTAAGTAGTAAATGATTTAGTATCAAAATACAGGAAAAAATATTATATTTAAACACTAAATGGGTCATTCAAATACTCAACCAAATACTATGATATTATTGTATCATCATTTTTTGTGAGGACATAGAGCTAGTTATTTATATATTTTTTGTCGGACCCGACTAGACTCCCTATTCTAGATTTTAGAAGATGCGCATCGTTCCGAATGTAATGTGTGTATACCTTATGCTATAACAATAATATGCTAGAAATGACCACTGTTTTATTAACAAATAAACAAATAATTAAAAAACCTTGTGGAATGAATATTTTAGAATGAGCAGCACCTATTGAAATTTATTCGCTAACGATAAACGAAATTGAGAAATAGACAGACTAATTAAATAGATAGACATATGCATAGAACAAAGAAACTGTAATATTTTAGCATTCATTAACCCTCTTTCTAATATTATTTGTTTGATAGCATACTTTAGTTATTCTACTGGTGATTTCATAGAAATTAAATCCTTTTGCGTAAATTAAATACATTCATTTACGTTATAGTAGGTATATTATGCTAAACATTGATATATTTGATTGAAATAACGACTCAATTTTTCTTTTTCAACTAGTTCAATAAGATGTAAACATAATCATTAAAATATAATTAACGTTAGCGATTAAAATATACGGAAAAATCGCATCATAGATTTATAATAAATGAATCTAAATAATTGATTTTTAAAACCATTAACAAAATGTATTTAGAAATGGTATATAGGCTAATAAACCTATAATATTATGACCTAAATTACGTTAGAATAAAATGTTTATATATAGGTAAATACACATTCAAAATCATTGTTTAATAAATGATATTAATTTTAATTAATTTATAACTTACCGCAGCTTCAGAACGGCCACTAAATCCTATCAATAGGAAAACAGCAAGAAAGCTAGCCGCCTCCGTGAGGCTCTTCTCGATTCGCATTGCTTCTGATTCTGTTCCTCTGTGGTAGCTTCACAGAGTGAGCACACAATCAGGAATATGAAAGTTGTTTTTTTACTCACGTTTCACAAGAAATGAAATACACTTATTTCAATAACCAATATCATATAAAGATATCTAAGTTCATCAACATTTAGGGAAAATTTTATTCAATCAAAATTTCCCCCTCTTTGTCCCCTATAAAAATAAAAATTACAAAGGTCTAACCGTCATACGCTAAAATATCTGCCAGTTCTATTCCTCCATCTTGACGGTAGCCTATACTTGCCAGCCTAGCATCCTAAGAAACTGTTGAGAAAGGAGAAATATCGACTTCAGGGAACTACTTTCAAGACACGAATAAGCACAATTTCAAACTTGTGCAAAAGCCGCTGAAAAGTTATCAAAACTTAACATAAAATATTTTCGTGTCCGAAATAGTAAAGTATTGATAAAAAATTGGATTATAGATTATAATTAATGGTCAAGACATTGGGAACTATTTTCTTCCGCGGAATGTCTGCTACTTGAAGTTTCTGCAGGACTAAGCACTCACTTCAAATCTCGGCCGTCAATCAAAATTCGCGAGAGCGGTTATCCTGCTCACCCTACTAACCCAGAAAAATCTGAAGATTATGAATATTCATTAACAAAGTCTTTCCACCACACACCCAATCCAGCCCATTCCTCTTTCTATCTCCTACACACACACACAAACACACACACACACACGCTCAAGTACCCAGAAAGCTATTACCTAGCCGTTCCTTTGTCTATCTATATCTTACACCCAAGAGCTTTACTTAATGAATGATTTCCTCTGTTCTCAACTAACTACTTATTCATAAGAAAAGATACTTAAAACATGCTTTTCGACTATCCCATGCAATTGAGATAGTAATATATCTATATTCAGATCTAGCTTTAAAGTGTTTACGAGTAGAGTATATTTCCGTCTTTTAAAATTTGTACTCCTATTTTTAATACAACTCTTAATTTTTTTGGGTGGGGTGAGTATACGTATTTTAATAAAAAAACATGTGCTCTGTTTTCTTGAAAGTTCATAGACACTTTAGATCATCCCTGTGCCATTCATCTTTACATTTATTTATAAGTAATAATAATACTTATTCTTGTTTTGGTACTTGTATTATATAAATATCTATATAAAAAGGGTGTATTATTATGTATCTATGAACCATTTCTAACATTCAAAGTTTAAAGTTAAGAAGAAGTAAGGTGTGTCCCATTCTACACCCACATATGAGTCAGTATTCCTTAGGGTGGAATAGAGATAATCGGGTGTGCTGTGTGTTATCTTCTATCTGTGTATAACTTTAAGAAACAGTAGCAAGCAAGCAACCTATATAGACTAGTAAGCTAAGCTAAGCATCTTTTTCGTTTCTACTCTTACTTCATCTTCTTAGAGATCAGATAGATATGAACTTTTTCTAGGGTAACTTGAGTGAGTGTAATGATGTATGAGCGTTCAATGCGCGAGCGTGTGTGTTTTTGTGTGTGTGTTCAGTGTGCGTGTGTGTAGGTGAGTGCTCATCTTATGGTTCCGATTTGGCATACATTATACTCAAGTGTGCACTGGATAACGAAATCATAGCTCCGCCCATCTTTCTTTTCTCTAAGACAGGATCGGCGTCAGAATATGAAGCACGAACTCCTCCGCATGCAGAACGTGAGCGCTTAGAGCGAACTCACTGCGATTTTCTAGCTGGGATCTTGTAGAAAGGAGAGACTAGTAGAGAGAAAGATCCATGGTTGTTTTAATGGACAGATTAAAGCTAGAATCGTAGTTCTTTTTTCTGGTCAGGGTTAGTAGGATTAAATTCTTTTTTTTTTAGGACCAGGTTTTTTTTAAAGAATATAGATCTGGTCAAAAACAATTTGTGATTTATATTGAACCACACCTTGACCATTAGTTTTAAGTAATTATTTGATGTGAAAAAACTTGTGAGTAAGCATTTTTACCCTCATTTCTCATCGGGCTTGCTCCAGAGGTGCTGCTACTGTTTACTGCTGCTACTGTGCTGCGAGGTTCTAGAACACAACAAGAAGAGCCTTAGTCAGCAAAGCGAAAAAGTAGGGAAATCATTTAAGATTATCCCTAACTTTTTCTGTATTTGTAGACACTTTTTGAGATCTAAAACTCTCAGTTTTAGGTGCCACCGTGCACCATGAATACTTGGTAAGTAGAACGCTTTTCATATTGATTTTCTTACAGTGAAAAATTGTTAATTTATATTATAGAGGTTTAAGTAAGTTTTTTGCATGATTTTACGATTTTTTAAAGCATGGAAACTTGGTATTTACAACTAGACAGCTGTAATACCTGATATGCCATAAATGTATGTCATGAAATAAGATGTATACCCTTCTTTTTATTCTATAAATATGTTATATTTTAACCATAGCATAATGCAGACATAACTAATCTATAAACTCTAGTATGTTGTATTTGGAGTTTATGACTTGACACAAAAGTTTCTGTAAGTTAACGAACACAAAATTGGTCACAATATATCTAAGTATATATCTCTAAATATTATATAGATTGATATTGCTCTACCACATCAATAGGATACGATCCCGTGCCCTCTATGATTCAATGTCTAAATAAGTATGCTTATTTCATTGTTTTAATATAGGCATATCTATAAGGTTTTATAAAACAGAACTCAAAACATCTGAATTCATTACGTTTGTCTTATAATCACAATAAGCGCTGAAGAACTTGTTTTAATATTATGTATGCAGAGGCTACTACTGATATGTTGTTAATGAACATAAATTAATAGAATCTATACATGATCTATATACTATTTAACCCAACAGCGCTTATTATTGGGGAAATCCTGCACATATTAAAATAAAGAAGAATAATTATGCTTAAATCAACAATGCTTTAAAAAAATAGTAATATAGATATATCTAACTAACTTACAATCTTGATATTGATATAACATATATACGTTTAGGTATAATAAAGTCATGGTTAAGAAACTCAATTTTAAAGTTGTAATTTCTAATTGAAATATCTATAATTGACATTATGAGGATGTGGACACTAGATATATTTTGAAAACATATTTTAATCAATGAACTTTTTAGGAACCATGTTATACTATCACCTAAAAGAACCTTATTATGCATACGCGTAGATGGTATAAACATAAGCTTTTCAACATTGATATGATACCCATTGTAAGGTTTATCAACTAAACATTACATATACAGATACAGAATTAATAAAAAATGAAGGTCAAATTTCGCATACGGTTAATGGTAAACGCTAAAATTAGACCCATTCATATTCCTGATAATAATGATGCATTATTGTCTTGTAGTATCAGAGAGTATCTTGTATGTTTTATGCATATAATAATATAACATTATATATTAATAATATTTATTGCTATAGTATTATATTATAATAATCCATTACCTCTGCCTGCTTTCGAACAACTATATTGTATTCTTATTCTATGCCCATGTATTAACATATAATGCAATTTGTTACTCGTATTGTAAAGAATATCAGTTCACAAAGACAGGGAAAGGAATTGAGATCAACTGCTGTTAAATATAGGCGATGTGATGAATATGATATATATCTAGTGGCAATTTTTTAGAAGAACTTCAATTTTTTGAAGTCATAGAAAGCAATATAAAAAAAATCTGACCTGACCAACCTCACAAAGAGATTACTAACTAAGGCTGAATCAGATATACTCTGTCAACCTCACAAAGAGATTACTAAGGTTGAATCAGATATACTCTGTCAACCTCACAAAGAGATTACTACCTAAGGTTGAATCAGATATACTCTGTCAACCTCACAAAGAGATTACTAACTAAGGCTGAATCAGATATACTCTGTCAACCTCACAAAGAGATTACCTACTAACTAAGGCTGAATCAGATATACTCTGTCAACCTCACAAAGAGATTACCTACTAACTAAGGCTGAATCAGATATACTCTGTCAACCTCACAAAGAGATTACTAACTAAGGCTGAATCAGATATACT
>JAUEKR010405310.1:0-13217 GCA_031762895.1 Corambe burchi
CGACAGTGGTTCCCATTGGAGTCGGTGGATCATCTCACTCACACCGGAGAGTTGTCTATAATCACCTGTCACCATCCATTTTTAAGTATGGATCCCATATAGGGGCGGCATACTCCAGGATTGATCTGCACATTGAGGTATTAGGCCATTTCTTTGAATTTGGGAGGGCAGTGACTAAGATTCCTTTGTAGCTAGATGGATACTCGATACTGACTGATTTACTGATTACCTGCTGTATTGTATAGTATATATAGTCTATAGTCTATAGCCTACTATAATAACTGCAAAATATTTCTTAAAAATCAACCAGCGCTGTATGGCTTAAACTTTAGTTTTAGGTAGGTACCAATCAGGTAGATACATTGTTTACAGTTACTGTTACCTGTTACTGAGTTACATTATTATATATCTAAATTCAGGCCGGTTAGTATTAATCTTACCATAGCCATAATACAAGCATTGAGACTCAGTTATGATATTAGAATATAAATAGGCACATGTATAGATATTAACCTATGTAGACTAGTATAGAGGCATCATATTGTAAGTTATAAGCGATGGTGATAAGCAGGATGATAATGAGTAGATATAGATGAAGATGTTCGTCTTATTGTAAATTATTCTGAAGCCATGCACTTAGACCTCTAGTCTTTACTTTATGTATAAATATCTTAATCTAATACAAAATAATTTGTAATTTGGTCAAATTAATTGCCTATGTAATTTATTAATTTATTTAACACTTTTTGGAAACCTCATTATTCATTATCTATCTTAAATTAGTCTTCCACAAAAACTAAATATTACAGAATATTTTTGGTGAGAATCACTTTAAATATAGATAGCTCTCGTTTCTGAAAAAATGTAAAAGATTAAGTAATTGAGAAATTCAAGCAAAATATAATATGCATTAGTCTATATATAATTAAAAAAAATAATGGAAAAAAAAATGCCTCTAAAATCTAATTTGCGTTATTTGTGTAGAATTGCTTATTATGTTGTCTAGATATATCCTATATATAATTTAATCCTATTACTGCTGAGCTAAAGCATTTTAAGGATGTTCAGACTGCTGAGCTAAAATTCAATCTGGGATCATACTTGGCTCACAAAAATGTTCCCTTATCATTTTTTTATAGTCTAAACCCCATATAACCGTACCTTTTTTTAGAAGACTATATAATGAAGAATATGATTAAATTGAAATTTGCAAACTTTAGATTCATTAATTATGTATTTCAATCATATTACGTTACAATGAAATGATATTTTCGACACAAATAATATTGTTATGACAAGTTGAAAATTTGTTAAAAAATAGAAAAAGAGAATTCTTACTTAATCCTATTTCATATCAAAGAACATATGCATGACCCAGAAAATTCACCAGCATGATGAAGTCGCACATATTCAATGTAAAATAAGTTCATTGCTAAGTATCCATGGTTTGTTTACATATAAAATTGACCTTTGGACTTAGGCCTTTAACCATCGTCCACTGTAACCTACAGTACTAGTGAATGTAAACAAACCAAAGGGGCTACAAGTCAGTTACCCTATAAACGTAGTAAATCCTTTATAATAGTAAATCATAGATAAAAATATTGTGAATAATGGTAGTAGAGGTTTATTTACACATTACACTGATTAACATAGCCTAAACACCATTCTAATTCACCTAATTTTGAACATCAAGGTCCAGCTGAATAGGGGAGCCTGTTCTCTACTTGTTGTCATTTTAGAATTGTTTAACTTATCTTCAAGAGAGTCCAAGTAACTCTCATGGCTTAGACTTAGAGATTGAAAATAGTGGGTTAAAAATGAAACAAAAAAGGGGAGTTGGCAGAGCCACAATCGTAGCCCATCGCAGTCAAGCGGCAAAGCCCCGTACGTGGTCCATAGCATCAAGAGGGTTAAGAGAGATAAAGAGAGAAATAGCTTGATATGAGTAACTAAACAAATTATTTCTTTTTTCTCTTCAGATGTCTTCTACAATCGCTCCAATCGCAAGTACTAGAGCCTTTGCTGTAAAGCCGGCACAAGGTTTGCGATATGGGAATTTTGATGGTGTTCGTAATTTGCCTCCCATTCTGAAGCCAGGGGAAAATACGATTGAGCAGAATTTTTGGACAGTAAACAATGAACAGATCAGTAAAACGGTGTGCCATTGGATGGAAACATGGCAAGGTTGGCAGCAAAGGACTTTGTTATGTGGTATAGCAAACAGGTATGGAATCCTCCCAAATTATGAGCAAATCATATTATTCTATTTTACACTGCTTTAAAATTAGGCTTGGCTATTTACATTTGTTATAATTAATTTAATAGCATACATTATATTATATCTATGGAATGATACATTAATGAATTGGTTTCTATTTATAAAGTAAATAATAATGATACATTTATAAACAATCTGTAGGCTTTCTTGAGAAATTTATTTTTGTTTATATTCAATGCTCTTATGTAGTACTACATAAAATAATGATTCTTCTTCCTTCCACTCAAAAAAACATTTTGACATTTTTCTGATTTAAATTAATACAAAGTTAAAGTTTAATATTATTTACAATAAAAGACTTTCTTACTTTTTCTTATACTCAGGTGTACAATAAATCAACTTGAAATCTTATCTACCACATTGGAACCCCTGCGTCACCGAGACTACAAAACAGTTTCTCTTAGTCGTTACCCATCAGCCCCATTTAAGGAGAAACCACAAAGGGTCAAGAAAAAGAAAAAAGAAAATATTCCAAAGACCTCTAAAAAAGTAAAAAGTAAAGCTTTGTCTTCAAAAATTGCAGATGATCTTGGGAATGTAAAGAATGTTGAGGGAATTCTGAGGCATATTACTCCTATTGATAATAATAAGACTGATGAAACGAATCGCAATGCTTCCAATGAAATGTTAGAGAATGAGAAGAAAACGACTGGCGATAAAATAGAAACACCGGATGATACAATCAAGGATGATGGAATTGATTTCAAACCTGCTTCTAAATCAGTTGAATTTGAAGTCACTGAAGGTGTAGGGAGAAAATTTGAGGATATTGATGCTACTGCTAGCCCATCAGTCAATGTCGACCAATATGCATCCCTGCTTTCATCAGCTGTTTTGATTTCAGCTTATGAGGAAGCAGTTCCCCTTATACGTTATGATAAGATGCAATTTTCTTCAAGAGAAGCGTCTTTTGATGTTACACCAAAAAAGGGAGACTCTGGAAATGCGAGTTGTCCTCTATCAAGAGAAAAAACTGCTGCTAGTACTTCACAGCATTCCATGAGAAATTTGGATGTTCATGATGAGGTTTTGGAGAACACTGACTCAGAATTTCCAGATATTCAGAATTCAGTTACAAGAGAGAGTAATGCTCCAATATCTGCCAGAAGCTTGGCCAAATCAAGGAAAACAAACAGCTCAAGAAACACATCTGCCAAATTTCTTGGTGGGATCCTTGAATTTGCTTCTGATTCTCTCCAGAGAGAGTCTGTTCGAAAAAGAAGTACCTCTTGTAAATTTCGCCATAGCACTTTTGCATCTTCAATTGCCACTACAAATGATTTCTTTAATCGACAAAGGTTATCTATTCTGGGTAAGAACATATTTACATTGTTTCATTGTTAATATGTATTTGTACATTGAAAACTGCCTGGCCGATTTTCAAAGTACCTTTTGATTTATTTTGATTTAATTTAATATTTTGGATAAGCCAACCAAAGTTGTAATTGCACGAAAAATGAAATGCAACACGTTATGTTTTCATTTGGATTAAACATATATATATTTTCATCAAATCAACAGTTTTTAGTTTCTAATAGGTTTCCAATGTACTTAGCAAAATACCAGATTTATTTAATCTGTTAATTATATCTAGTCTCTTCATTTATTATTGGAAGTACATTGAAAATTGCTTTGAGTGTTCATTATATAGTATTAATAAAAAAGAAGGATCTGAATAGACTCATTGTTTGATATTGAATTGTAAAGTAAGGGTTTTTATTTGTTGAAATTAAATTGTCTTATATATACTTTATATGAGGTACATGTTTCTGCACTTATTTTTCAATACAATCAATAAGAATTGCTCGATTGATATAACCTCAGCTCGTTTCTTAGAGAATGCATTTTTTCTCCTCGTGCTACATGCTTTAATTTTTTCACATCCAAATTGTTCATTTTCTTTCCTTAATTTTTTATTTGTGATGTATCACATGTGTGAATAGAAGTTCAAATTTATGTTAACATCAATAAGATACATTCTGAACTAGTATCATATCAGTGAATATCACTCTCACTTAGTCTGGAACATTTTCACAAGAACTGATTTAATTGTTATCTTTTTTTTTCTGTTCATGATTAAGTTTACTTTAAATGCTATTAACTTCATTGATGCAATAGAAATGTTAAGCTAGTAATACTTTTTAATGCTTGCAAAGGTTAGTCTCAACTATTATTGGGCAATTATAAAGTTTTTGTTTATTATATTTTATAACCTTTATTCTAATTCTGTTTGTTTATGTAATGTATTGCAATGCCTCCAGTTAATAGAAGAATTTATTTATTTGCTTATCTCTATTGAGAATTAAATCAAAACAATGTTGTTTTTTTTGCTTAGGTCCAATGCAGAGCGTCAATCAATTTGGTGGTAGCTGGAAAGGGCCCAAATCCACTGGACCTGTTCCAATTCCATTACAGAAAAGCTTTAAAAATGCAAGATGGTGGCCTAATGAACCGCTTCCAGGAAATATGTACTCACTTGCAAACAAGCAAGAGCTAGCTAGCAATTTCAAAGACCAACTGCAGACAATCTGGGAGGTAAATATCAAATAGCCACCATAGAGGAAGACATAAAGAAAAAGTGTTAATGGGACAAAGACAAAACTGAGAATTTTTGGATGAAAACCTTTAGCTGACAGATGTGATAGATATAATTTTTTAGAGACAAAGAATTATTAAGGAAACCTCAGAATAGACAATATAGAAGCGAAAGAAGAGGAGAAAATAATGAAAAATTACAGTTAGAACGGGGTTTGAACCCACTACCCTCGGCACCGAATCGCCTTGCCAAGAATAAAGAGCTGCTCTATCCACTAGTCCACTGATATTTTTTCATTATTTTTCTCCTCTTCTTTTGCTTCTATATTGTCTATTCTGAGGCTTCCTCAATAATTCTTTGTCTCTTATTATGATTTATCAATACCCCTCCCTTGCCTCAACTTTGTCTATCATTTTTTAGAGTGCTACAGATGACAACGCTTGTTGCGATGTTGCTTGGGGGATAAGAGAAAAGATTGATGCAACTGTTATAGTTTGTATTGTGTATTTGTATAAGGACCATTCTATGAAAATATAAGTTACTAAATTTGAAAATTATGACAACCAAGCTCACTACAAGTGAAGTCCACTGAACTGACTTCATTTCGAGTGAACTTGACTGTGATGCATTAAAAGAATGATATATTTCTTTGAGAAATTATTAGTCTGTTGATATTTTTTTTTGCATCTAATTAAAAAAAAAAAATTCAGTCCACTACATTTGTAGCGATGGATGTCATTGGGGGACAAGTAAAAGGAATGCTTCATCCAAAGTTTGCTGCATCTATTATTTTTAGTATTGTTGTATGGAGACTGTTCCATGGAGTGAGGATAATTATATCAGAACAACTGACTTTGCTGTAATTGAAGTTGATTGTATAATATTAAAAAATGCTTTGAAGCTTGCAGTTTTAACTATGCAAATGATGCAAATAATTTAGTTTGTTTTCTTTACCTTTTTTTCTTATTCAGTGGTTGAGTGAATGGGAAGGTCATGAAAGAATCTCATTCATCAAAGAAGTGTTGAAAATGTGTTCCGCTGATGTATTAGATGCATTTTTGAGCCATATTCAACAAAGGTATGTATACATTCAAAAGCTGTTTAATTTCATATTACAAGTACTTATTTACTAGTGTAATAAAAAAAGGTTTTAACTGTGTGGTATACAACAGTATAAGTTTAAAATAGGAATGATGATAAAAATAAAAAGTAGATCTCGGAAAAAAAAATAATACTGAGTTACTTCATGGCTAATTTATGAATTACTTCAATACAAAGGAAAAAAAAATCAAACATAAAATACTATGTATAATTATTAAAATTCATTTCAATGTAAACCCACTCATACTTAGATAAACTCCAACTCAAGGTTATATATGTTTTGATGAATTTGATATCTAGCCTTAACATGCTATAGTTTGGTAATATGATGTGATGCCATGATTTATTACTCTATTACCATTACCAAGTGTTGTGAGTTCATGAAACACATATGTCATTTGCAATAAACTCTAATGGCTTGGTTTAATCAAATTATCCTGTGTCATCACCTCTGCACTACTTTGAAAAGTGTATGGAATGATATCTTGTTCTTTAAAAATATTGTGGGTTTTTTTTTACTTCTTACATTTGCATGATGTGATTATTCCTGCTATTTTTGAAGAGCGAAATAATTTTTCATTAATTGCATCACATGCTATCTAAATATGTGTTTTGTTTTGATTAGTGATATTTAAGTTTAATGTAATCTTATATTCTGTTAATTGCAATTAAAGCAACAACAGCAGCATAAATTACTGCACCATTATTTAATGAAAATCATGAATTTAGTTAGAATGACTATTTTTTAATAAGGTGTAGTAATAATTTTTGTAATTCAATCTTTTCAGAATATCTTTTTTAGATATGTAAGAAATATCTATAGGTTAGTCAATAAATACACACTATATCAACAAGAATATTAATGTATTGGATTATTTGAGATTATAATTTGTAAGTGAATATAAATGATATTTTGTTTACTGCAGCATTGATCACCATCAATTGTTAGTTTTGGTACTATTTTTCAACTATTTTGAGTCCAACTTTGGGCAGGAAGCAAATTATTTTAATGAAATTTGATATCTAGCTATAATGTAGATTATAATTTTCATCCATCAATTTTTAGCATAATTAGACGCTAGGCATAAAGTGTTTATGTTAGTCTTAGTTTTCTTGCATTTCACAAATTGTGTTATGATTTGGATTGTAATATTTAAATTGATATTCTGTCTAAAAGTATGTTGCAGATGTTATATAAATAATATTAAGTATAAGTAATTTGTCTAGTGTAAGAAAGGTTCAATGGTAATTGATAATCTGATTTTGATCTTATTAATGCCAAAAGTCTAATAATATTTTGTTTTGTTATGTTAACCTGATAATTTAATGAATTGATTAGTAAATGCGGGATGCTAATGTGCTAACATTTTAATCAGTTGGTGGATATGATTAGTATCATTTTTATGTTGGATGCACTCTCTTCATTTTAGGATCTGTAATAGAGAATGGGAAAGGTAACATTTAAAACACATGAATATTCTTCCTCAAGTTGAATAATTGTTATATAATTCTTTTGTTCTAACATTGTATTTCTCTCATTGTTTCTTTCTTGAATATATGCAGATGAAGATCTCTTTAAACATGCATAGAAAATCTAGGCTTTCTTAATACTTAGACTCATTCAAAATATTTAATATCAGTAGCTTCATCAGCCTTTATAATTCCAAATAATTATAGAAGCTCTAAATAGAAAATTTTGCTTCATATAGCATACATATAATATATCATTGAAAGCTTAAAGTGATTTAAACATCACTTACTTCCCCTTACTAACTGCAAAACTAGAAAGTGTTTATTCATTACATGTAAGTTTAAGTTATATTTTATTACACAAAGAAGAGATGACTAAATGACCTTGTAACCCATTTAACCTGAGTTAATTAAGTGAGGTTATCAATTCAAATTTTCTCTTCTTTAACAATGTAGTACAAGCTTTCAATAGTTGATATAAGTTCTAGGAACATTGTCATTGTAGTCTGATGTCCTTTTCACATGTACCTTCTATGCTGATAGTTAAATCTAGTTTACTGTCATTATCATTCTTAATATTATCTTCATAGTTGGAGTTATAATTATCTTCCCTATTATTATGATGATGATCAAACTTTGATGATCAAAATAATCTCAATATTTACATACTAATTTTGTTACAGTTAATATCAATTTTACAATTGTATGATGTCATATGAACTGTATGAGTAACATATCTCATAAATTAATTTAATCATTATTAATTAACCTTATCACAATTATTTGTACTCAAATATATGGCTTGAACTCCACTAAAGCATGGGTTCAGCAGAATATAACTAAGGAAGTCTAGTTTATATATATTTCAGATATATATTTATAAATCTTTCTGATGTATTATGATCATTCTTAGTTGATGTAAAACTTTCGTATAATGAGTTTTTTTTTACTCTTTACTTCAAATTAAGTTCTTTTAACACATATCAAAGTGAATTGCAATATCAATTTATGATGCTGATTTTATAAAAAGAAAAAAAAAATGAAAAGACACTTCAATGAAATTAATACACCAATAAGATGTGATGGAGGATTGTCAAATGTTGTATTGGTATACTCATGAAAAATGGCTATATCCTTTAGTTTGTTACAACCGTTGTATTTGGTATTATTGTAAGTATAGCAGCCGTTCAATGAAAAACTGGTTGCTACATCCAATATCTCTATAACCAAGTCTTTTATAAGTGCACAGATCAGAGGTTATGAGAGGTGTACAAAAATGTTCAGCATTAGGTAGTTTCAAAAGATCTGTTGAATATTAAAGTATCTTTCTTACTGATTAAACATGTCTGTGTGCTAACATACTGTCTTTACTCTGATTCAAATTTGATGTGATTGATGTCAACAAATATGTGTTCTGTGAAACTCAAATGATATACTTTGTAATCTGCATAATAATTTCCATTACTTCATTTTGTCAATGTTCTACTTGTAAAACTCATCTCTTTCTATACTATTTTGTTTAGTGTTGTTAAAATATTCTCAAGAATTGTTATCTGTTGATTTTCTTTATAATGACCCTTTATTCCTTTTAATATTTCTTTTTCATATTATCATTATTCTTTGCCTTATAAAAGTAGCTATTTATAGCTACCAATAATATTTTTTTGTATAATTATGATGCTATTTATTTAATTATAAATAATGCATAGTGTTCAATTCAAATTTTAAACAATGTATACTATATTATGTTTGAAAATGATTACTCTATTCATATTTAGTGTATGATCTTTCAAATTATTTGCTAGAATAATGTAATATAATGTATGTCCAACTATATAAGATACTTGAATTACATAACATTGATATTGTTATCTATAATCTTTTTATGATCATTTCTATTTTTTGTTGTTTAACTCTTTATTTCAAAAAATTAATTCTTATTTTATGTTTGATATTTTTAAAATTTTTGTTTTGTTTAGTGTCCTATTTCTTATGCTTTTTTCTTTATGCAATAACTTTATTAGTCAGACCAACAAAATTTTTTTCTTGGTGCTTCGTACTGCTTATTGAAATACAATTTTAGTAACAATTTACCATTATTGACGGTTATGTTTTACTGTTGACCACGCTTGTAGCAATATTGTAGTGGGATAAGAAAAAGGTTCCGCTATAATCAAAGTTTTCTACAATAGTTGTATTTAGTATTTTTGTATCGGGACCGTTCCATGAAAAATGGATCGTTACATCTGAAAATCATTACAACCGTGTTTGCTACGAGTAAAGTTGATGTATGGCTACAATTATTAAGTAATACATTTGCAAAATTATGGTGATGGCTTTTTTATTTTTTATGACTGTTTCTACTTTTTATAGCACAAATTGCCTGAAATGAAGTTGAACTTATCTTCTATGTTTAACTTACGCTGTAAGATGGTATTTTTTTATCACATGAAACCCACATTTATACATTACTAAGCATGTTCACCCAAATTTTTGTCGCATCTCAAATCACTTTCTCTTTAATTCTTTTTCATAAAATTGCTTGTCATTTTGTACCACACCTACATTCCTCCACCCTTATTTCCCACCTCCTTCTCTCTCTGTCTTTGTCTATCTCTTTTTCTTTTCTTCCTCTCTCATTCCCTTTCTCTTTCCTTTGCTCCATCTTTCTTTCTTTCTCTTTCTCTCTCTCTATCTCTCTCTCTCTCTTCTTTCTCTCCCTTTCTCTATCCCTCTCCCATTTTCTCATTTGCTTGCTTTATCTCTTTTGAGATATCTATTCTCTCACCATCTGTTTCTTTCTATCTATTGTTCTCCCTCATTATACTTGATTCACTCCCTCTTCCTCATATTTTTTATCATTTTATTACCTTCATTCTTTATTCATTTGATCTTTTTCTATTTTTTTATTTTTATTGCCGCATTATGATTGCGTTCAAAGAAGAAAGACATATTTTTTCTATACACGTTTTTCTTTGTACATCTTTTCCTACAATAATTAACTATTGCACTTTATAAGTCATTCTAGACACACTTTTATCATTCATTTTCCTTACAATTGAATGCATCAGTATTTGTTCTAAATTTGTACTATAGATATAGAACATAATGATTAAATTTTTTTTTCTCCTCTATTGCATAAATAAGATATTAATTGCTGATTTATGTTTAATGATAGCATAAGCAATATTTATTCCTGCATATCACCATTTGAGAAAAATAAATTCGATTTGTTCACTCTTTATCATCACAAGAAAAAATTACTTTGGGATTATGCATGAAACGTCTTTGTATATATTATGCAAATAACACAAACATATATGCATAATATTGAAACGCAATTTCTTAATTCTATATAATAATTTTTGATTGAGCCAGCACTAAGTTATTGTTTCTGTTATTATAACTGTCAACTTAATTGGTATTTATTGTTTTTGTGGTATAGAAAAAATAACATCTACCCAAAAACACACACAAAAAAACTTTCCCTTTTCTTCCCACCCAAGCCTGTCGCAATAGAAAAGAATAAAGCACAAAGCTATCTTCTAATGCTTATTCTTTTTTACTTTATTTATAGCAATCCATGTTTATTGATTTGATTTTTTTCCTTCCAAATTTATTATTAATGCACATGGGTTGTCAATATTTTGATAGTATAATTTTCCAGTGAAATGTCAGCTAGCTATCTTGTACAATGATTTTTCTATGATGTCATTAGACTAAAAGAATGCTACTAATAATTAATTTCTTCATCATTATCTTTTGCATTTAGTGCTAACAACATTATAATACTTTTACTTTTTAATTATTTATTGTAATTCATGTTTATTTTTTTTTGAAATTATAATTTTCTCTGACTTTATTATTGCACATAATTTATCAATACTATGATTTATTCTTAAATTAGTTATCACTAACACTAATGATTCTTTGACATCTTTAGAGAAAAAGAGTGCTGCTAATACTATCTTTCTCCATCATTATCTTTCACACTCAGAGCTAACAACATTGTCATGCTTTTATTATTTTAACTTCTTTCATATGTTACTTCAAAGTAGTATTTATTATTTAAATATGTATTCTTTGTTTATTTAGCATTTTCACATTATTTCTTCTTTCTATTTCAATGTCCTTATATACATGCTATGTGAACATTTTAATTCCTTTTTTTTTGTCCTTGCATTTCTTTGGTCATAATTAAGAAAAAAAAATCATGCCATTATTATTTAATAAGAACTGATTTCATGCATAATAAATGTTATATTAAACAAATGCTTATTTTTTTTTAAATTTTTGATAATGTATTTTATCCATTATTTATTTATTAAGAAGCATTAATGTTGCATTTAATAACTTGATACTGATAATGTTAATTTTAACTGTGGTTAGTTTTAGAATATAATTTATAATTTTTTTTGTTTATAATAATAAAACATATATGTGTTTTTTGTTGTTGTACAATATTGTTTATGAATGCAAAAAGCAATAATATTATGAATAAAAATATTGTCTATATAAATTGTTAAGTTAAAATAAATTCTGAGAAAAAAAGAATTACGAATCCTTCTCTACCATACTCAAATATTTGAGTCCTATAACAACTCTTTATATATCAATTAGAAATATAATTGACGACAAGGTGCATTCTCACTTTATTTCATATGTGTATATAGCTCTGTAGGGAACATGTATATAGAATGTGAAAACCCTTTCTCAAACATTCAACTTAGTTGAATATTATGCAGTGATCAATTTTACGCAAGAAGTTGCATTAGAATTAAGGATATTCTTGGGTTTGTGCCCATAACTAATTGGTCACTAGAGCTTGTCAAATCACCTGATCATAGTTACATTAGAAATTGGTAATTTCTTTCATTGATCATAACTTTTATAAACCGACTAGTTCTTACAAATTTTTGGATCTTTTGATTAAACCTTGAAAATAGTAGAGTTTACATTTTGTTTTAAGATGATGCAGCAAAGAAAAGTAAAATAGTTATATGAGGATTAAATTAGATTAGACTTTGTTGAGTTTTTTATTTGGGTAAATTAGATTAATAGGCAAAGAAAAGGAAAATATTATGATAAGTGATGCAATAAGTCTTTTTGTTTACTTGTTAAATTTAAGATGATGAGACAAACATGCGTAAAACATTTTGATTTTTTATTAATAGCTTACATTTTGAATTATTCTGAGTAAACTGTAGTAAGAGGTAAAGAAAAGAACAAGTATTTAATCGAACAATGCAATGATTTGTGTTCCCAGAGTTGAAGATATTCGTGACATCAACAGACTGCCAGACAAATTGTTGCTCTACATTATGTCCTTCTTAGAGCCGAGGGATATATTCCAATGCTCTCAGGTATATTTTTACAATTTGCGATATTTTGTGGTATATTTCATATCATAATAATGTCTATGTAACACTTTCTACATGGAACCAGATATTATGTAACTTGGATCACCTTCTCCTATAATAAGATTAGAAAATTATCCGTAAGTTATGAAAGGATATTTTTGTACTTGCTTTAATTCTAGAAATAACTTCTGTACATATGATAAAGTCCTAGTTTATCTAAATGTCAACTAATCATAATATGAATTTTTTTTTGTCTTAAATTTTGATGTTATTTATTTGGTAAAAAATTAATTTGCTGAGATCAAAAGTAAAGAAAACTGTTAATTTATAGTATAATATGTGTGTTTGTATCATATAATTATTATATGCTTTTATTTATTGTTCATCATGCAGGTTTGTCGCAGATGGCGTTATCTGTGTGCAATGGATGATCTGTGGATTCTCAAATGCCTTGAATTGGGTATGATAT
>JAUEKR010405421.1:0-13216 GCA_031762895.1 Corambe burchi
ACCAGAGTTCAGTGAGGCAACCGACACAAATTTTCTTGCCCAAGGAAAAACCGCAATAGCGGATGGGAATCGAACCCGGGATCATTGCCGTAGCAACCACGGCATTTCAATGGCTCTACCAACTGAGCTAGAGAAGTAGTGCACTAATATTAATGTCGCTTTACATTGCTGAAATGGATAATACGCTAGGCATAATATATTAAATTTCACGGTGGCCGAGCGGTTAAGACATTGGACAGCGGATCGAAGGGTTCCGGGTTCGATTCTCAGAGGAGGCACTGTTATTAACCCTTGAGTAAGGTTATTTACACTAATTGCTTACATTGGCCGCGCTGGACTTCCGACGAGGCTCGGTTTACGGTGAAAAACCAAAAGACGAATTTCTTATCGGGAGATGAATATTAGTAGCAATTGTTTGTTTGTTTTTTGTTGTTTTTTTTTTGTTTTTTTTTTTCGTGGCATAAATGGTTTAGACCTGACTAATTCAATTTGATGGTGTTTAAATAATGTATCAATAATATTACACCAATAATACGGTCTTTACTGTTTTATGTTAACATTTGGGCAAGATCAACATTAACCATCGCATTCACAAACTCTAGTACCTATTAGATTGATGTTATTATTTTATTATATTTGATATTTATATTTAATCCCCACCTAATACCCCATTTCCCCCTCATGTAACTTATGCCAGTTACATCGATCACAAACTTTAAGTATGTGCATCGATATAATAACAAACAAACAAAACGGGCACAACAAACTACCAAGAAATAAAAGCAGCAATAATATCGCAATACTGTAGGCCTTTTCTAGCGTGATAGATGTATTACGATTCAAAATACCCGATAGTTATTGATATAATGTGAATACACGCTTTGTCAAATTTGTCAACATGATTTCGTGTCACATTAGTATAAGCCTAGTAGGCAACATACATCATGTCTCTATATATTATGCTGTAGGTATATGAAAAACATTTCTACTAGAGTACCCGCGAATGACCTAATCATCTAAGAATTACAAGTAATAATGTCGACTTAGGAACGGTGAAATCTACTTTGTCCGTAATATTACGGAATCGTATCGATAGCAGCAAATCTTGATCCAAGTCTGGCCAAAAGTATCAACGATTACTTAGTGCCTTCACTAAAGCAGATTGAATTCAGTCTGATTATGATATAACATTACTTGGATTTTAGCAAAGGCTTACTTGTAAAGCTACTTTACAAATATCGTTAATCTATTTATAAGTTTACGCCTATGAGTACGAGCATTATTGCCAATGTAGCAAATTATTATTGGAGTTGGGGCGATTATTGTATTAAACGTGTTCAGCGTGACTCGCATCAGGTTCAATTGCTATCCCTACCAGCTAGTTCAATACCAGTAGCAACAAGTTACACGTCTAATTTGTCAGTGTAAATTCATGGGAAAATTTTAATGACATTATATAGAGTAGAACTTTCTTAATTGAAAATAAAGATACTTAGTGCATCTTATAATACACTACGGTCTCATCCTATGTATCATGTAAGTAAACATAATAAATTGATATACACATAATATACGAATCTTGATAGACATTCATTATGATAAGTGCAGTAGCTTCAGCAATAATAAATTACCAAATTATTAGCATACAGTTACCAGCACAGGTACCTAACTAAAATAGTTAGCATTTCGTTTGGATTTTCTTACTTAATTATTGCTTTGTTTGTTGTTGTTTCTGTAGTTATTATTATTATTTTTTTTTTGTTTGTTGATTGTTTTGGCATGCTTATTTTTTTGGGGGAGAGGGGTTTTTGTATTTTGTGCTTTTTTTTCTTTTTTGCGTTTTTGTTTGTTGTTCTTACATTGTTGCTTTTGCTTGTTGTTTTATATAATGTGCGCATATGTTTTGTTTGATTTTATTTTACTTTATCTTTATGTCGCATTTTATTGCTTGTTGGGTGGTTTTATTTTGTTTTTATTTTGTTTGCTTTGTTGTGTTTTCTTTGTAAATTGTTGGGTTTTTGTTGTTTTTTTTACTTTGTCGTTTATTTTATTTGTTCATATATTTTTGATTTACATTTCGTTGATGATTATAGGTGGTGTAGCGTATACATCGCTAATTGTTTGAATAATATTTTAATGAGTTTATTAAGTATTAAATCAGGAAATATTATATTAGATATATAGGTCTACACTTTAAGGGATGTATTGATAAATATGTATGTTTATTACCTTCTTACAACAGTATGATGAAAAATACAATACATGCCAATAATATAAAGACAATTCACGAATAAACTAAACTTAAAAATGTTCCAGTGATGAAGACAAATATTGTATTTTATCTTGCTTAGGATATGAGCAAAGCAAACGACAAAGAATAATATGTCACCGAGAAACAAATATTATTTGTTATGAGTGTTGATTAAATCATATATCAATGCAATATCTCATGAGTATGCCCTAATAATTAATTATTTTATTTTCATTTTTGTCAAAGGTTATGTCTACTATCAGCTCAGAAGTAAAGACGCAGCTGATGAATAAATTGACATTTTCTATATGACAGTCACTATTCATATCAATAATATCGCGGTGATCCAATAAGAAAATATCTGCTATCGAATCAATTTGTCTAATAAGACATTTAAAGCACTGATCATGGCACCTTCAATAGGACAAATTAGTTCAGCAGGTCCCGACATCGCCCATCTCAGACAAACGCTGAATTCCATAGACCATGAGCGAGTGCTTCGACTCAGAGAACTCAAAATCCAAAGGCGGCAATTCTTGCACCATAGAGGATCTGATACATTGAGCGGCCAAAAGAAAAGAGAGCAAATCTTCTTTCAGAAAAGAGAAGAGTTACGAAAGAGAATCCAAATGAAGAAAGCAGAAGAACTCGACTTGCAAGCGTCGCTTTCACAAAAGAAGGCTGAGCTTATCGATAAGTTGAAAGAAAGAGAAATGAAATATAAGACAAAACAATTAGAAATTCAGTATAAATTTCTTAAAGATGACGATAAAACAAGTACTGTAGAACAAAATAATGACGCCAATGATGAGGATAGTTTATCAGAGTCCAAGAAAAATAAACACACGCGCATAGCTGATCTTTACAAGAAAAGCTTTGATGTGATGAGGAAAAAAAGAGAAGAAAATCAAAATCCTTTAATATCAACTGTAAATAAATTAATTCAACAACTCAGGGAAAACTCGGATGATCCAGATAAAAGTGGCGATCCGTTTAGCATCCTTAGCAAGAACGTGATGGAGAATTTCATTGATGGTGATGCCCCTCAAATTGACAAATCCGACAATGCCCCTGAAGACACAAATCCTGGAAAAAACAACCGTGTAAATCCAAATAACAATGACACATCAAGTCCAGAGAATCAAAACGAATCAAACACAGATGATTCAAGCGAGTTAAAAACAAAAGAAACCAATAAATGTGAAGATCAACCACAAGAAAGACCAACAGGAGCTCTCAAATTATGGGCTATAGTACAAAAAGAACAAAAGGCTGTGCGAAAAATGAGCAAACAAGACTGTAAACAACATCGTGAACAAGAAAGTAAAAATGAATACACATTGAATGAAAATCCACTCCAGCAATGTTGGGATGAACCAATCCCAAAGGTGGATGGTGGTCAATATAAACAGGAATCTTGCAAAAGTAAACGTTCTAATCAAACCAACTTTAGCAATACACGCGCTTCTGTCTTAAAATCAAACAAGAAACAGATGCCTTTATCATCGAATGACATAGAAAAAGAACAGGAATCTGCTTCTGAGCGAAATTTAGCTAAAGAAACATCTGCTGATACTTGTAACGCCTCTGATACAAAGACGACATCGGCAAAGAGAAATAGTATCCCTGCGTTGAAAATAGAGAAATATAGAGAACTACATGATAAACCTAGAAATTCTCTTGTGGACGAATGTATAGAGGAATGTGATGAAAATGAGACAGAAACATCAAATGCTGTGATAATTATCCATGAAGATGCAGATGAACCAACAACCCCAATTCAATGGTACGATGGATATCGCTACAGTTTCAGTCAGCGTGACAACGAGATATTGCCGGATTTTTATTACGATGGAACGTCTAGCTGTAGTGACCAGGACATCGAATTCAATAACAAATATCTAGCAAATCTTACTTTGACGCCAGATAATATATCTTCAATCGCATCAAAGCAAAGTAAGAATGATGAACCGACTGTAAATGGATATTCATCTAAGGCAACGCATTTAAATTCTGATAAAATTGATGTAAACATAGACTTAGACATCCCTGATGCTCCCTTTTCACACCGAAGTGACGTATCCATCAGCCGGCTGAGTTTCAATACTGAATCCGAGATCCCAAGCTATGGGAGACCCAATTCCAGACTTGAGGAAGGAAGTAAGAGGAAACTTTCCATGCAAACGAGGGGATCCCTCCGTGCTTTATCAGATGTGCTAAAAGAAGACAATCGCCGGAAACACAATGAAACTATTTTTACAGAAAGCATGACGCTCAGAGATATTTCTGAAGCTTTGGCTGGAGTTGCAGCTGATGCCGATGAACAAGCTCAGGTAAGATCTTGATACTTTTAAATTAACATAAAAATAAACATAACATTAATATCTTATATTAATAACATCTCCTAATTCCTACTAATGATGTTGTATAACCCCTCTCCCCCACCCCCCCCCCCCCACAAAGTATAGAAATTGATGACATATGCATATTTTATTTAAAGTCAGAAATAGTGCAGATTACAGAATTGTGCATCATCGAGTAATGTAAATAGATAATGTGATAAATTTAAATTGAGGAGCACAACAAACAAAAGGACTTCACCCAAATTACCAAGGAGAACGTTATTTTATGAATTGTATCAATAAGATACATATTATGTAGGCCTACGCATGTAAAATGTTGAGTTATGATACCAGGCTATCAAAATTTTGCGTTGATTACTTCGCTGAACTCTGGTATAATAGAGAACCGGGCCGTTAAGACAGCTGTCTTGTCCGAAAACGATTGTAACACGCATAATAGGTGAATATCTCGTCATAGTAAATGTTTGCTGTTGACTCGGGACAGTAAACGATATATAAAGCACCTTGAGTCTCGATCATAAATACGCTATATTAATACAATCCTTACTTTTATTTATTATACCATTCTTACTACACAACATACCACTGATGCTTTGATTACGCTAAAAAACAACAACAAAAAACAAAGATTGATTATTATGTAATGTATATTATTATTGTTTCCTTCATTCAGCGATTGGAAAGCATTCGCAAAGCAGGCCTCGGATTGAGGTCAACAGAAAGAGAATCGGGTGTTCGTGATCTGTTTCACACTGCATTGGCAAAAGGTAGGAATGATAATTATTAGTCTATCATCTTGCATACTTACTGCAACGCATTTATTTTGCATGAAATTATTATTGGTACTCAGTAAACGTTTGTTAAGCTATGTAAGGCATTTGTATAATTTGGTGAGGCACAACAGCGATTTTAAATCAGTATCCGTATGCCGTTTACTTAGTTTAAGAACTTGTGGTATAACCTTAGGTAGAATAAAATATGATCTAATGAAGATTCTATGCATACGTTGAGTGTTGAAGGTTCACGCCAGGTGCTTCCCAAACACTGGCGCACTTAGCCAGTGCAGTACTAATTATAAGATAGGCCTAAATGTGCAACACTAGCAACAAAAAGTTACAGCTCGGTAGGATTTAATATTTAATTTAGTCTACTGTATTACGATATCATCTCTAGTATTAACACGAAACCATTAGACTAGACCTCCTCAATAACTACTTCTGTCGGGTTGTATGTGATTTAATGTAGTCTTGCACTAAAAGAAGTTTATAATGATCACAATCACTCTTTAACAAAAAGTGTTAAATCATAATTGCTAGTGTTAGTGGATCTGATCAGTTTATACAGTATATTAAAGACGACGTTGAGTTCCTGAGTTACATTTTAATAAGCACATTGACCGAATTAATTATAAACATCACGATTACATTATTACAATTACAGCGACAATTAGCTATAATATCATGTCCATTTTCATCAAAATGTTGTAGTAGTTCAAGTTACTGAGCTTCATAACTACTTAAACGATTTTTAAAGATAATGCGTAGTTATATTGCAATATAAATATAAGTCTACTTTTGTTTAATTTTATTACATTATATTAAACGTTTATATCCCTCAGATGTGGGATTGAACCGACAAAAGATGAGAAGAAATACGATTGAAGCTCCCGGAAGATCAATGGCCGATTCAAGTGATCCTGTCTATAAATTTCTTCAGCGTCGAAACCAATCTAGGACGATGAGACGTCACAAAACACTGTCTGACGTAGAGCTCAAACTGCTTGCCCAAGCTCCTGGAGAAGACACATCAGTGAGAAGACATTCGTTTTCATCTCAACAGGCTCGTCGGCGAAGTAGTGGCAGCAGTGTAATGAGCATCGGGGCGGACAGCCTTCGTAGAGCATCCGGCTCTGTTTGTTCGAGAAGACCTTCAAGTGAATTATCGGCCGTTTTAGAAGGTGAAACCCATCACAAAGACAATACACGGCCGAATTCAGTTTCGTACACAAGACCTCATTCAGAAGCCATGAGCAATGATTCTAGAGCAGAAAGCGTCGATTTGCCAAGTTATCGAAAAGAGTGTCGAAGTTACAGTTGGGCTCCTGATGTAAGCGAAACTAAAGAGTGGCATGTTCTAGCCATGGAGCTTCTAGCTAATAATAAAGGCAAAAGTTCGGGTAGTTTCCGTAATGTTAGCCATATGCTGCAGTGTTTGGGTGATGAATACAAGAGGCAGACGGCGGCTATGATGTATGAAGAATTGCGCTATTGCTCCTACTTGAGACTTCCTAAACATCAACAGCCAGAAGAGCTTTTAAAATCCAGCATCGACACAGAATCGATATTTGGATCAAGGTCCAACTCACCTAATTAAGACAAACTATTAATAATATGTGTAACAAAAACGTGATATTACTTGTCTCTTAAATGATCATTTTTTCTCCTTTCCATGCGTACGATGTGCTAACATTAAATAGAATAGCGTGCATACCCACATTAATTGGTAGAAGTAAGTGGTACGTTAAGTGGGATTCAGTAGAACACACTCATATCACATTAGCATATCAGTTATCAGATTATTCATTCTTACTTGAAGTACTGAAATAAGAGTGTGTGTGTGTGTGTGTGTGTGTGAGAGAGAGAGAGAGAGAGAGAGAGAGAGAGAGAGAGAGAGAGAGAGAGAGAGAGAGAGAGAGAGAGATGAATACATAATGAATGCACCATTTGAATTTGAATGAGTTTTGCACTTCTCATTCTCAAATATTAGAATAATTAGATTGTAGCTGTATACCTATGTATGTTTGTTTAACATATTTTACATATTTAATGCAATTTTAAACCTATGATCAATGTAATAATAATTGTTACTTTGTATTATGTTTACTGAATGCTGTGATTAGATAATTATATTGCTATTATTATTATTATTATTATTATTATTATTATTATTATTATTATTATTATTATTATTATTATATTATTCTTATTATTATTATAATGTGGAGTGCATGTGACTCAATTTGTAGAAAGAGGCACTAACCATGTCTCATCTAGCTATGCTTATTAACAAGTGAGTTCACTTTTATAATTATGCTAACGATCAAAGATATATATTAATAAAACATTGATTTGCTGGTCCAACGTTGTCAATTATTTTAAGTAGATCTTGTGAATGCTTTGATTAGATAAAATGTTGTTTGTCTG
The DNA here is from genome assembly GCA_031762895.1 of Corambe burchi. Classification (NCBI taxonomy): domain Eukaryota; kingdom Metazoa; phylum Mollusca; class Gastropoda; order Nudibranchia; family Onchidorididae; genus Corambe; species Corambe burchi. Next base: position 7,818 of record JAUEKR010405421.1, read on the forward strand.
AAGTTTTTAACCCATTCAAGTCCACTTGGAAAGATTTATTTATTTCGTCCCAAACATTCCATCTAAAGCAAGTTCAGAATAGCAGCATTATAATTATAATACAGTATTGTCTGCCTTAATGCCCGGGAAGCAGACCAACCGGTTCACTACTTTAAGCCCGATGATTACCAGTCATGACAAGAGTAGGTTCGTATAATGACGAAATGCACAGTTACTTCAGGATATCAATTGACATAGTTGTCTTTCACCTTTTACTCATTAACACGCTAATGATGACTTGCAATAAAGTACAAACGGTATTGTATTGATAAATTTGGTAGGTTATTGTTTATGCATATCCTGCACAAGGAAATTATCTCTGACATTGTAGTGTTCACAGACTCACAATCAGTATTACAAACCCTTGGTAATGTTCACTCCCTCTCCATTGATCCTCTGCATGTTCTGCGCAAGATCAATGAAATAATGTCCACATACGATACCAAAATCACTATACAATGGATTCCTAGACATTGTGGAATTGAGAGCAATGAAATTGCAAACGGCCTAGCCAAAAAAGATTCACTTCTACTTCAACGAAATGTCCCAGTTTCGTACGAGACAGTGCGACGAATAATAAACAACACCAAAATCGAATGGTATAACGAATGGGCATTTGCGACTACTGGAAGAACTCTGTTTAAAAACATGCCTCGCCCAAAACCAAAAGACCACATAAAACTCTTCGCTCGCAAAGACCAAACTACTATCTTTGGTCTGCGAACTGTACATTTCCCTTTCAACTACCACCTGAGCAGATCCCGACTTGACCACCCACCAATCTGTAAACTTTGTCCTTGTCCATACAAATCTGTCACCCATATCCTGTTTGACTGTCCATTATTACTGGACCTTCGCCAGCAATTCCTCCCTTCCTCTGCAACACTGGAAAACACCATCTTCAGCTCCAGTGATCAACTGAAGAAAACCTGCCAGTTTATCTACATGACATTGGGCCGAAGAGCAAACCCTCAAGTACCGCTGGAACAATAAAAACATCAACATTGTTTATGCATGGCAGAAAGCCAACGAAAGACAAAGGAGCTTTATTTTACTCTTATTATACGTAACAAACAATACTCAAACTAGCCTATTCCCTATACTCAAACGGCTATCAGGCTCTGCCCAATTACATTTTGAAGCATTTGATTGGTGCATGTCATTATCCATTTTAAATGCTGGCACCTGAGTAGGACTTTGAAAGTTATTCTTATTGCAGTCTTTGTCCTACTGCTATGCTTTTACACATTTGCTGTATATCAGAAAATTCAGTGGAATATGGTGATCATAATCTGCTTATAACACTTGTAATTGTTATAGTCAGTTTTAATCTTAGTGAACTAGATAGCATAAACCACGCTCCTACTATAGAACAAGTCTATTTGTGACTAGTTTCATTGAAATACATTCCAGGGTTTATAGGACCATCAACTAAAATGGGCACTAAAAATGGTGATTTTAATAAGATGAAATCTGTTTTGCATGAAAACCGAGCACTAAGACGGTCACTACTGTAGTACCATACTCATATTTCTGGATTACATTATACAGTTTAATCACTTTAAATCAAAAATTTTAAAAACCCTTTAATTTATCTCAATTTAGAATCAGTATAAAACAAATAGAATTGATATATTGTACATTTTCCATATTTGATGTGTACAGTGGATTCAAATTAAACCGAAAGACACTAAACTGAAAACTTATAAGCAGAAACAGAATTGATACATTGTACATTTCCATTCCTAAGTTAACAGTACCTTTTAGTTTAGTGTCTATCAGGTTAAACTTAATCCATTGTATTTAAAACAACAATAATAAAAACTAATCAAATTGAAATTAGAAATTCTTTTTATTGAAACCGCTAACAACAAAATAAGTAAATACACTTTCAAAATCTTACCCAAAATATTTCAAAGATATGAATGGTGTTTTAAATCAGAACTTTAAATAAAAAATAATTCTTAAAATTAAGTTTAAGGTTATAAATGAAAATATATTATATGCCTTTCCTCACATGCAAAATAAGAAAAGGTTATATAGTATTTAAAAACATACATGGCTATAGCAAAAATATAACATGGTTTTAAACCCAAACAATTCTTAAAATTTCAAAATCAAGTGACGCATTAATATCAATTGTCCAAGGTAAATAAAATAACTTAGTTTAGTAACATAAAAAAATACAATTTTTCTAAAATGCTGGTCCCTTGAAGAAAAAGTGATCAATATGCTGCGAGTAATTTTGATTTGTTCATTGTTGAGTTTTGCAAAAACTTTTGGTAATTCATAAGAATTGAAAAAGGAAAGGCATTCCGATGAAAACATCATTAATAAGAAATATAAAAAGTTAAACATGAACACAATAAATTATTAAAGATAGGATGGATTGTAATCGGTGGTTGTTCTTCAAATATTAAAATCGTATAAACAGAATATAAACAGCATATAAAGTAAAGAGCTTGGTGGGAAAACTTAGCTGCATTAAAAATAGTAAATAGTGTTATTATGACTGCATGAAGAATATTCAGATCTACTTTCATTCATATTTGTCAGAAAAGGCACATTATGTCTTCTAAAGTGGAACAAAAAATTATAACGCACGACTCAAATATAGTTATTTATTATTAAGAACAGTAAAAATCAACTTTAAAAATGTTCAAAAATCAGAACAAGACCATTATGCTGTGAAATTACAAGAACATTTGCAGTTATAAACAGTTACAATACGATTGATTAAAAAAACAACAAAGTTATGAAGTAACTCAATTCCAACTGAAAATAGTATGTGCAGAATTAACAAATAAGAATTAAAAATTCCTTAATGAATATAATCTAAGATTGATCGTAGGAGTAAAAGTTATGTACATTGATGAACACAATAGGTATCTTGAGAAAACATTTTAAAGTAATATTTCCTTACAAAACCAAATAAACACAATAGTTATCTTGAGATAACAACATTATAAAACATATGTTTTTGTACAAATAAAAATTGAACACAATGGGTATCTTGAGAAAACAACATTTCAAAGTAATATTTATGTACAAAATATATTGAACACAATATGGTATCTGGTTGAATGTAAATTTGTTCAGAAAAATATAAGTGGAAATGAATATAATAAAATCATATTGAAATGTAGAATAACTATATTTAAGTAAGGTTCTATACATAAAGTCTATGAGCATGTAATAATATTCTCCTTAATCTTACGTACAAAAGGAAATTTTTAAACTGAAATTCAAGGCACCTTTTATTTTGAGTTTATATCAAGCAGTAATTGTGAAAGAATTAAAGTACAACATTTCTGATTCCCTTTCTCATAAAACATAGTTTTTCATCAACAAGTTTCCATGATATATGTGAAGCAATTTTGAGTTTATACCAAGCAGTAATCGTGAAAGAATTAAATTACAACACTTCTAATTCCTTTTCTCATAAAGCATAGTTTTCCATCAACAGGTTTCCATGATATATTTGAAGCAATAAGATAAAAGTTAAAAAGAAAAAAAAATAGAACATAAACTAGAATTTGAACATAGCATATGCTCATTTACAGCACATAACAAAGAACAGAAAACAGCAAACAAACAAGTAGCAAAAAGCAACCCAAAAAAAAAAAAAAGATTAACAACAAAACAAAACAAAAAGACAAGACAACAATTACCTTGTTTGGGGGGTCTTAGAACAAAGTACGCTATTGCCATTTTCGTTTCATACTATGCTTACAAAAAAATTGAAAAAAAAAAAAAAAAACAACCCACAAAAAAAAAACAACAACCTGGAAACTTTATTATGATAAAGGATTATGATTAGATTAATGATGAGGAGAGTCAGTCACTGTACTTCTTAGTCTTATCATAAACCGTATATAATTTTAAGTTAGAGTTATGTACGATCTCTGGTCTTATAAAAAGACATTCTGATAACCTTTGGTGACCTACTTATTATAATAACCAGCATTGGAATGTTCTTTCAATTTTACCAACTGACTCAATTTGTGCTTGAGTATTACTGTTGACTGGGTAGGAAATTTTCAAGTGTTGATCAGATGACGACTTTTAGTAACCTACTCTATGCGACCAAGTTTTTTTTTCTAACGTGCTGAGAAGGAAACACTGGTTCTCCTAGTTCTTCATTCTTATCCGAGCAGACTTGATGTCAGATCCTACCTAACACGCATTTTCCTCATCCTACTCAGGTATAATGAGTATCCGGCTATAGGCAAAGATGGATATTGTCAGAATGCTAGATACAGCTCTTATGTATGTTCCACGAAAAGTTGAGATGGTAATGGATTGAACAGGGCTGTCGGAGACCCCTTTTTAAAGTTCTTTGAGTATTTAAAAAAGATAAGTGACAGTGCTATATATACGTTCACTTTAATTTTTTAAATTCTCTAATTTTTTTTGTCTGTTTTATGTTTTCAGAATACGACTAGATTATAATTCGTCAAAACCCTTATAAATGAAAGCAAAGTTGATGCGGCTGGTCTTCAATTGTTGAAATCTATGATTTGGTGGTTTACATTACATGAATTGAAGTAAGTAAGCGCATTCTCTTGTCTGGTAGCATTAAACAAACAGCATAAGCTAAAAAAGCAAAAAAAAAAAAAAAAATAAAATAAAAAAAAAAAAAAAAAAAAAAAACAACAACAAAAAACAAAAACAAAAACAAAACAAAAACAAAATATGTAATTAAAACAACCATCGACAAAAAACAAAGACAACTGAGACTGCAAGCACGACCATAACAAAAACCAACCAGCTAAGACCAGCACTAATAACAACGCCCCCCCCCCCCCACACGCAAAAAAAAATCTAATGACAAAAATAAATAAAATGAATAAATAAATAAATAAATTGATAACCCACCAAACAAAGAAAAAAAATGTAATTACACAAAATATACAATCCAAGCATATTCAAGTTAAAATTATAACTACAGCTACAAAAAAATGACTTTGGGATATAATATTTCTTTCCTATGAAAGTTCTTTGAAAAAAACACACATAATTTGTGATAATGTTTTACTTCTTGGTTTTATTCTGACAATAATAATATTATGCACAATATGTGTATAGGTATACTATTTAGTATGTCTGTGTGTACATAAATTTGTTTGTGTTTTTATAAACACACGTATATTTATTCTATTTGTGTAAATGTATTTGTGTGTATGTGTGTATGCACATATCTATGTGTCAGTGAGTGTGTTGGTGTTTGTATCGATCGAACTGCCTGGTAGACTAGCTCATCATTAAAGCCATTATTCATCTCTTAAGCAGGTGTCTCACTAAGCATACAAAATACAGATACAGCATACACTTTGTATGATAGAAAAGAATGAACGCTC
>JAUEKR010405754.1:4781-19917 GCA_031762895.1 Corambe burchi
TTGAGATGGTCTGCTTTGGTGCAATCCTGTGTTTGCTTTATAAATGTCAAATTGTTTATTAAGTTTGTATATCATTGTTGAGGGCACTTGTTATTATGATTTGTTTTCCTTCTTGTTGATTCATAAGCAAACAAATACAAGTTGACTGCCTGTCTCAGAGATTTGGGGAAGGTGGCATTAAACACCTATTTCACCTATCCAACAATGAACAAGGAGCTAGTATTTTCAAACTTTATGAATGCTGCGTCATTATGCAAAACAATAGCAAACTATAGCACAGAATAAGCATTTCCATGTTAAGACAAGTAAGGAGAAAACTTGTTATTGTTTGTTTGTTGTTTTTCTTTTCAGGATTTTGAAAGAAGTGGACTTAATGAGTGCCAGAACCAAAGTGATGAGCAAAGAAGATTTCCACACGCAGCAATTGTCTCGGTACCATCAGGTCATGAAAAAGATGGAAACTGCTACTGTGAGTCAATTCTTTGTTTTCACACATATGATGATGATCATTATAATGAGAATGATAATAATAATGATGATGATAGTGGTAATGATGATAAAAAATAATATTGATAATAATGATGATAATGATAAAAATGACAATAATAATAATAAATAATCATAATAATGATTAATAATGATAATAATAATGATAATAATAATAATAATTATTATTATTATAATAATGATGATCGTTTGCATAGGCCTATATAAGTTTATTTGAATCATTTATACTTACATTAGATCGTCAAATAATTTGTTGCATTGTTGGATTAGCTATTAAATGATAATCAGTAGTCTAGGTAGGCTAAATGGATCAGGAGGAAATGATAATACAGTAGTGTTCTCCTAATTGCCCGTTTCGTCATAATGCCCGCTTTTCTCGAGGAGCGATTCCTTAGAAATGGTCACTTCCTTACCAATCAGAATTCCGGCTTAATGCCCACTCCACCTAAATGCCCGTTTTTCTGCTTCCTGAGCACCGGGCATTTAGGCGGACGCTACTGTATCTACCATGAATTGTTTTTCAATAATGAGCACTATTGCTCTATATTTTTATAAATAAAATTGTTTGATAATTTAGCTATCAATCGTTACTTTGTTACCTGCTATTTATTGAGATTATTACTAAAAAATTGTTTTTAATTTTTATTTAAGTTAAATTTTTAAAAGTTTCTTAATCAATAGTAATCATGATCTTTCTCATTATCGAAATGGTTTGATAATTTCACCTTTAGCGGTTACCGAAGTACCAGTAGTTAATTAATAAATACCTTTTTGAGTCAGTTTCCTACAAGATTTTAACCTGTAGTCAGTATGTCAGGAGTTCCCTTTCTTAAATACTTGGTAATTGTGACTAAATGATGTCATAATAATAAATTAAAAAAAAACATTTTAATATATGACTTTTTTTTTGTCTCATTTAATCAGGTTTTAATTATGTTTTGATTTTTCTTAACTTGATTATGGACGACTTATTATTATATTAAGACAGGCCTCTAGATCGTCTATAGTACCTAGTCTGATCTTAGATTCTAGACGTCTGGACTATTTAGTCTAATTTTGTATAAGTAATATTGTACTAACACTTGTAAAAATTTTGTTTTTGTTTAATGAATGGGATCAATCATTCTATCATCGTGGTTTAACCTTTTGTACGCTTCCAGATGCAAATGTCCCAAATGCCAGGCATGGTCATCCCTGAAAACATGTTGAGTTCTAGGATGGACAGCATCGGTAGGTCTGGAATCCAGTCTTCATGGAAAATGAATTATGATACAGCTTACTCCCTCACACCTAGGTCTACGGTGAGTTTTGATTTACAATTTTGTCATTTAATTCTTGCTTTGGTTGCGTAATTGTTGTTGATTAGAAACTTGTTTTCATAGGTTACATGCTTTATTTATGTTCTTGTTTTGGCCTGGGGAAATTTTCAGGGGTTGTTTTTTTTTTGTTAAAGGGAAGTGGCACCCCTGATTTTCCTTATAAGTGCCTATTTTTTTTACACCCAGAATGTATTACATTTTATACTTTGCTGATTTTTGAATATCCTGTGGTGACTTCATAAAAAGTGCAGTATATTTTTTTCCATTGGATGCTATAATTATGAAAACATTGTTCTATATTTGATTCCATCTTGTGTTATTAAATCCTAGATCCAGAACCCCGGTGTGCTATCTCCACATGCTCCTTCCGGTGCTGGTGTCCATTTGGCCAGTCAGATCAACTCACAGCGAGGTTACCTTAGGTCCAGTGACGGAGATTGGAGGCCTGCTTTCTCTGAATGTCAGTCTTTTTCTATTTGTTTTTTACATTTTGTTCCACTTATTTTTGATGATTTTTTTCTCATTGATTGCAAATAATGAACTTATTAATTAATCTATTTATTGCTTATTAAGTACCTTAAATTTCTTTCACCTGCTGTTAATTATTTTTGATATTTTGAAAAGTTGTTCTAAGTAATAAATGGTAATATATATTAAAGACGATAAAATAATTGTTTGTTCAGATTTTAATAATATAGTAATATACACCTACAAGAATACTAATAAATGTTATTTTTCTGTTTTGTCATAATGAGCTGATATTTTATCATGTTATGCAATGATTTATATCATTCCAGTGGGGAGACACGGCAATAAGAGTCCCAACGCTTCCTTTATTGGCCGCCCTCCAAACCTGACCCTTAGCACTGTGAGTATTGATTTACCCCATTCTTCTTTTTTATTTTGAGTAGTAGCAACTGACTTATGTCTGAGTATTACAATTGACTTGTTTAGCAACAATTTTTCTTATTTTGTCTGCCAGCAGCCTGTTCTTAACTATTTCAAAAAACACCTAGGGGTCTTTTAACATACTTAAATGCAATCATGAAACTTCTGAGTTATTCATATTCATCTGAGCAGACTAGATGTCTGATGATTTCTACCTTAGTATCAGGGATGTGAAAAACACTGAACTGAGGGAGATATTAAACTGATATTTGATCGACCCAAGTCAGATTGCCAGCCTCTTTGCTCTTATTTTTTTGTGTTTTTGCTCTCTTGTTCACCCAACAATAAATGAGTTGCTTGATGCATCAGACACAAGGAAAGTAAAGTCAGCATGAAAAGCAATGGCAAACTACCAAACAGAGCTGTATGCCTAGAAAGAGTTGTGATGTGACACTACTCTTGACACTCCTATGCTCGTTAACGAGTAGGGGACTAACTTTATTTGCAGATTACCTTCCAACCCTGTACATTTCTCCATTCTTTTGAATAATTGTATGCTCTTGAATGTACCTTGATTAATGTAGACTTATCGTTGGATTTTTGTATGTTTTTATGGATGGGGATTTTTTTAGTTTTTTTTTTAAGTTAAGTATCATTGATCCGACCTTAATTCATTCCATTCATATGCAAATTATGAATTTAGTCATTAAAGTTGAATGGAAAACTAATTTTATTATCAGTCTTTTAAGAAATAGGGTAAGATATAATGCTTTGTTTATGGCAATATTTATACTTTTTTTTCCATATTTAACTGATTACTATTTTATACTAATTGATTTTGTTTTCAATATATAGGCATTATTTTCTTTGTTCCATTGATTCTATATTTTTATTCTTTTTTAATTTCTAGTCCCATGGCAAACCCCAGTTTACTTTTGAGTCACCACTTGGAAAATCTGTAACACAGTTTACGGTATGTACTATATAATTATGCATTTTCATTGTATGTCTTAGTCTCTTTGTCTTGACTTAATATACAAACTATGTAAGGTCTTATTATATCCCATCAGCCTAAGAGACAATGTATATCCTTGGTTTGTATGTGATTAACTCATCATAAGATAGGACATCAGTCCATTGTAGGTTAACTTCTACAACTTCATGATCTATTCCTTTTAAATTACCAATCTCTTATACAGATAGTCGTATTAACTTTTTTTTCCCTAGTGCAATGCAAATGTGGAACAGTCTTCCATCAGCAATTAAAATGCTACTGAACACTACTAAATCAAAGATACACTCAAATTAAATGCATTGGTAGGATCACCATAAACAATAAAACTTGATTTACCAAGGACAAAAGTAATTCTTAGCATATTTGAGTTTGATGGAATAGTTGAAAGAAGAAGTTACCTAATTGGAGTGATGAGCAGGATTTCTTTATCAAGCATTCATCTCTTCAATGTTTTAACGAGGCTTTGAAATTTGAACTGAGAATATGAACAAGTGCATCATCAGTGATATTCGACTACAGGGTTTCCAGGGAAGTAGAATAGTAGGTTTTTTAGGGTCCTGGTAGGATTGGTAGGATTTTGGTTAGATGAGAGGGTTTAAGGTTGGATAAATCAATGGTTGGTAGGATAAATTGCTGTCCAGTCAGAAATCTATGCAAAATGAGAATATTCAGCGACAGTTTGTTTATCAATCTCACCTTGATAACTTATTGATACTCAGAAAAGTTTCCTGATTATAGCTTAATTAAATTTGATAACTAATACTGATGTAAAATGATATTACCAGAATGTTAAAACGAAGGCGTGCAATACAACCCGATTTTCTCCCTAAAAATTCAAAATTATTCGTCTGGGGCGTGGTAGAGAGGAATTTACGTTATCCCGATTCTGAGAGTTAAGATAGTGGTAAGATTTTTTTATTGGGTTGGTAGGATTTTTGGCTCCACTTTTGCCTGGACACCCTGGACTAGTTGAGTCAGTTGGCAACAATGAAATAAAGAAAAAGGTTAGGTTTATTTCTAGTCCTAGGTCATTTTTTAAAGAACATTAAGGTCACATTTACATTATCGCAATCAAATAAAATTATGGCCTTTTCTCTGCTATATATAAATGTTTGATAATCATCCTGTATTCGATTCATTCGCCTGTTTTATTTTCGTAACTATTTATGAGTTTCGATGAGAATCATTTTAGATTATCTTTATATTTCATATTTTGTTCAAGGTGGTGGCACTTTACGACTACAAAGCTCAGAGATCAGACGAGTTGACTCTTTTCAAAGGGGACGTAATCAAAGTGTTGTACAAGGACAACGACAATTGGTGGATGGGTGAGATGGAGGATGGTAAACAAGGATTCTTCCCCGCAAATTACGTCACAAGTGATGGTAAGGCATTCAAATGTCTGTATTGTAATGTTGTGTTTATTGAGTTCCTTTTGTTGAACATTCTGAGTGTTTTATGTTAATTTTATTCATAGTTTATGTTTACATATATTACAAGTTATAGATCATAATGAATAATAGAAATATTTAGAAAACCCCTGTGTTGACAATATAAAAGCAGAAAAAAAAGAAATAGTAAAGAAAAGATATCAAGGTTGTAATGAGACTCAATATATGACCAGTAGTACATATTCAAATGAATGCTACTGGTCGTATGTTCAAGTCTTGTCACAGACATATGTATGGTCAGTTTAAACACCGGCAAATGGACTATAATTGTGCTAAAGATCTAAGGAAACCATCATATGAAGTTATTTAAAAAAAGAATGATATGAGAGAATAAATTGTATGTGTCTTTGGTCTGAATTTACAATGCTTCACATTGTGTTTCAGGCGATATGACAACCACAAACAAGAAGAAAACTGGCAGTGTGAGCAGTTCAGGAACATTAACTGCTGTTAGAACTAAGACAGGGGAGCTAACTTTCATTTCAGATGATGATGCACCAAGGTAAGTAACTTGAAGGCTGTTTATGTATGAATGGTTGGTGTGAGATCCTTTTTACTTTATCTTTCATTATCCAAGATGTGTGAATAAATTAACTTTTCGCTGTAACAGCATCTTAATTTACTGCATTGTATTGTGTTTTTTGTGTTGTTTCATTTTTGTTTCATTTGATTGGGGGGGGGGGGGGTTCAGGTTAATCCAAATTAGATTTGATCCGATTATTTATTTAACTTGCGATAGTACCAACACACTGTCAACTTGTATTCTGTTATCACACAAAGCGCATGATAAATAGTTTATTCTTCTTCAGTGACAAAGAGAAATCTTACTTTGTATGTTTAATACCACTGGAATAAATATGTAAATTTTTAATATTCAGTATTTTTAAGTATGGATATAAAAATAATATTACCTATTTAAAATTAATTAAAGTGAACATTTATATTTTATGGCGCATTCCCACTTATTTTTTAATTGCTCAAAGCGCTTTACAAATGGGTCTCTGACAGGCCTTTTCATTCCATTACCATTTCAACTCCTCATTGGGCATACAGAGGAGCTGCCTGAAAGGTGCTTCATTCTAGCATTCTGACCATATCCATCTCTGCCTATGACTGAATACTCATTACACCTGAGTGGGGTGAGGAAACACATGTAAAAATCTCCTTTCCCAAGGATTTAACTTTATGGCGCCTCTAAGCGGATTTGAATCCCGGACCTCTCGATCACAAGCTGAGTGTCTTGGCCTTACCACTAGACCACAAGCCACACAAAGATATTGAAGTCGTTTACCTGCATTATGGATATATCACAAACTATTTACTTGTGACCAAAAATGAATGAAAATATATTTTTTTTAAATTACATTTTCAATCTTAGGAAAGGCAAGAAAGACAGAAACGCCAGCAACTCAAATAACCACGATTCACCCGCCATCACCACCATGCCTTCCAAAGAACGACGCTTAAGTATTGACGAGCTGCTAGACCAGTATGAATCTGTTGCTTGAACTTCCTTTATCTTCATCATCTCTTTTCCCTTCCGATCTCATGTGATTTAAACTGTTTATAGAATTTGATTTCTAAACTACCCCAAACAACAGCAAAGACAATACAAGCAACTAAACGTTTAGCAAACTTGATTGTTACGATTTTTGGATGAAGCAATCATTTTCTCTTGTAACGGCTCATATACAACAATACAATACAGACTTTGGATGTAGCGATGCCAATGGCATTGCTACAAGTGTAGTCAACTGTAGTCATTTCTTCACCACCTATTGCAATGACATCTTGTTTACTTATTCACACTTAGGAAGAGCATTTACAGACTATTTGCTAATTTTGTGACAACTGTATAATTATACGATGAGATACTTTTTTTTTTTAATAAGCATTTAAAATATCGTAGTAATGTGTCTATGATTATAGCTAAAATTGGTTTATATTTGGAATGCTGAAATCTCATTATTTATTTTGCTTTAAACTAATGTGAAAAATGTTACCTGTTTGAATGTCCTTGTTTATTAATGTTTGAAAGGTAGTTATTGTTAGGTATAATTTTAACTACTGTTTCTACCTTCCTTGTCTCTTTCATGCTGAATATGGATAAGCATACATATTTTAAGTTTCTTAAGAGTTAAAATTAGTAAAAGTTATCATATTGATATGTTTATTGTTTTTCAATTGTTGTTAATATTTTGAACAATTTTTAAATCCTGTTATTTTACAAATATTATATCATGCATATGTTACATTCAGGTATGTAGGAGCCTTATAACTTATATTGTGTGAATTTGTAAATATATGTTTTAATAATTAATATTGATCGACATAATATTTATTTTATTTAAGCACTAATAAGTAACAAAGATGCAAAGTACTTAATGATTCCCAGTCTCGGTGCCTTGTCATGAATGTTGTTCCTTTTTTTCATTTGCAATCACGGCATAGATTTTTAATGTGTAATATTTAGTAATTTCATCTCTTAAAATTGAGCGCCAGAGCTTTTTTATAAAATGAAGATAAGAAAGATATGGAACGCCATTATAACATTTGGGTCAATTTATTTTTAGTTTTACACTTTTCTTAAATTCCATCCTCACATCCGTCCATTGATATTTTCTTTTCATTTCAACTCCAGCAATCTGTGATAATTAAATTTAATGGGACTTTTATGAATCTCATTTGTAACGCATTTGTTTTTCTTTCCTATCAAATTCATCTTATTTTTTATGTCTATAGACAATATTATTCTTTGGTAATTATTTGATGAAAATTTTAACATAATGAATTAATTATCATAACTTGTTTTAAAGAATTAAAACAGCTCAAAGAAGTTATTTGTTCTTTGTATAAAAGTTATGTCTCTACCACTCTACCTACATATCTTTTTTTTTAATGTCTATTTAGATAATCAATTTTAAGAAGTTTTTAAAATGCTGCGGAAATTCTAATGTGGTTGCCTCGTTAAATTTGCTTAAATTAGAGGAATGAACTTGCTTTGTTAAGATTATTTTATTTATTTATTGTTGTGAATGAAAGAGACTTCTTGAATTTTAAATCTATTGAAGTATCATATGTTTTGTATTTGTTGTTTAACCTATCAAATAACTTACTTTTGACCATGTTACCATTTTATTTACAATTTATGTACTTAATGTATGTTAATATTATCAAATGCTTAGTTTCTATTTGTGTACATATAATATAATCTAATATGTATTATAGTCATATATTTAAATTAGGAATACCCAAATAATAAAATTGATGATCAAATGCTTCTTGCATTGTTGATGTATTAATGCCAAATAAACTGGATTATTTTATAAACAATTATTGAGTTTGTTTTTTATTACTCAATCAGTATGCCAACCTACTTTGATACAATGTTTTTATCTGATTAGTTGTCAAAGGTTGTATTACAATAATAGTCTAGTGGAACCTCACAATACCAATATTGCCTGGGACACCAAAATTGTGGCATTATTCAGAAATGTTGTTATGTAGAGTTGGGTTTTTTTTTATTATTACTAATGATAAATAAATAAGAAACATATTTGGAACTACAGAAAATGTTGTTTGGAGATTGCACTTGAATTATAATTTGAAGGAGAAGAATTGTAACCCTTCAAATTGAAATTATCATTAGTCCATTTTAGGTGAAAATTGAGTTTATAGAATTTGATAAATAAAAAATTAATGAATAAGAAATAAATGAATACAAATTAATAAAAGATAAAGAAATAATGTAAATCAGAATTAGTTTAGGTTCGAAATCAAGTCAGTTTTTGATTATGTCTTTGAGAAAGGCATTATAATTCTCCACACCTCCCTCCGCCTCATAAGTGTCAAGAATTGTGAAGTTTGTCCCATTTGAATCTATGAAGTCAGAAACTCTGTCACTATGTATTGCTCTAACTTTTCTACCTTTTGTAGCAATTAGCCATTGCTTACCCTGTTGCAATTTAAAGTGCATCTGAGTATCTGCTAAGTTTATACTCATTAATATTCATGTTTAATGCCACTTGATTCTTGATGGCTTCATAATAATAATAATAATAATAATAATAATAATAATAATAATAATAATAATAATAATAATAATAATAAGAGACAAAGAATTATTAGGGAAGCCCCAGAATATTCCATATAGAAGTGAAAGAAGATGAGAAAAATAATGAAAAATCAGTTAGAACACGACTCGACCCCACAACCCTTGGTACCAAATCACTTTGCCAAGAAGAAAGACCTCCTCTATCCACTATGCCATGAGTATTCTCTTTAGATTTTTTTTATTGATGTACGTCCTAGATGTGCAGAAAGCATATCATATTATTATTATTGTTATGATGATATTTGGCAAATGAGAAATGACAATAACAACGCCGATCATAAAGATAGGATTTTAAAAGGATGAATCATGAATGGAATTATATTGGTGAATCACATAGGTGGATTATAATTATACTTATACCCATTGAATGGCAGAGATAATGTAAAATAATATCCATTTGACTTTCAGTTATATTTAAAATGTGTTGCCATTATTCTATCAACTCAAGTAATACTAAATTAATGCGGATTCATTCAAGAGTTTTTTTGTTGTTGTTTTTTAGGGAACACAAACAACTTTGACGAATTGTCATTTTTTACTGTTGTTATGGTGGAATGCAATATAATATAATACATTGATGGTGTTGTTTGCTTACCTTTTGTATTGTTTTTTGCTTGTTTGTTTTTTTATTTGTTTGTTTTTTTATTTGTTTGTTGTTGTTTTTTTGTTTTTGGTTTTTGGGGGTGGGCTTTTAATTGTTTTGTTTTTGTTTGTTTGTTTACTTGTTTTATTTGTTTGCTTTAGAAGAAGTGCTTTTGTTGTTGTGTGATGTTTTTTTATGGTATTTGCTTTGCTTTGTTTGCTGTTTGTTATTTTGGATTGCCATGTTTGTTTTGGTAGTCGTTTTTTGTTTTTTGTTTTTTGTTTTTTTTTTTTGTTTTTTTTTTTTTGCTTGTTCGTTTTATTTTGTTTTGTTTGTTCGTTTGGTTTTTAGAGAAGAGGGCTGTCATGTAACTTAATTTAGGAAAGTAACATAACCAATTTTGATTTCATTTCGTGTTTTACATGAGCATGCAAATTATGTGATTAGAATTAGAATTGATCTTTGTGTTCCAGTGTCGACTCTAATATTCGTGTTACCTTTTGGATGCACGCATCCATTTCAACCAGTGTGCTATCTAAAACTAAATGTATTGAGTATATATAGGTCTATCGAGAAGGTTCGATACAAAATTGAACCTTCCTGATAGTAAAAGATCTTTTTATAGATCAAGCTACTGATTCTACCATTGTTGATGCTCTAATGAATATAATGCATGGATTGTTGATTTGACTCGTTATTATTGAATGATAGTTTTGAGTTGTTAGATTCATTTTATTATGTAGGTCTTGAGTTTGTTTTGTTTTCTGTCTTATTAGTTGTTTTGTTTCGGAGGTTTTGGTTTTGGTTTTGTTTCTTGTTTTCTTTTTGTAGCTATCAATATAGTAGGGTGTCTTAATTTAATGAATTTGTCATTATTTTAATCGTTGTTTCTGTCAATGTCACTCATTTACGCCATTTAAAAACTGACCAACCATTTAACACCCCCAACAAGCTCATGTAGTTCATAATAATACGAGCATCCATTTATCCATTCAAGCTAATATCCCGTATTATTCTTACTTCCAACTGAGTCTGCTCACAAACAAAGCTTATGACTATGACTCCGCCATGATACACGCATAATAGCTCCAAGTCACGGCATATCTTTTAGACAAAGGACAACCATGATGATGATGATGATAAGAATAAGTCATAAAAAACCCGCTTACATTCGTTGTTCAATACTAGTGCTACAGCGTTTCATAACAATAAACTTGCCATTATTATTTTAACTCATTCATGTACCATTTTTTACTATTGAACAGTCATTAAAATTGATCATTATTATATTATATAGCTGTGTAGCATCTGTTGCCTTATATTTTGTTCAACAGTTTACCATTATTGTGCGTTGAATAAGTTGAAAACAGTTAAAATGATTTCATTAAACTTTAAATTTGAGTTTCGATGAATGAGTTAAAAGTTTTATAATGAATATTATGAGTAGGAGATTATTGTTGTTTTCTTGGTTTTGTTTTGTTTTATTGTTTTTGTTGTTGTTTTGTTTTGTTGAGTTTTTTTGTTGTTGGGTTTTGTTTTGTTTTTTCGTTGGTTTTTGTTCTTGTATGTTTGTGACTGGCTTAGAATGAGATCGCTCGACTATAAATGTTTGGGTTAATATTTTTATTCTGTCTCTTATTGTGATTTATTTATTGTCTACCCTTTGACTTTTCTATCATGTGTGAGCGGTCGACCGAGTCGGCATAGATATTATTCGAAATATCAATTCAACGATAACATCATCACGTTCAGAATTCTATAATATAGTACTGCAGTGTTCGTGAAAATTGTAAAAATGTTATAAATTTGGATCAATGATACATTCGCTAGACTATCTATTATTGTTTAAAGATACACATAACATAAAGTGTTGTTTTTTTTAATTAAAAAAGAAAATAATTTAATTACTTTAGTAGGCATGTGTGCCAACATGATTATGCTTTTAAGCATACAAAATAAAGAATGCAGTACGAGTATACCTTTTATGTTATTTCTAGTTCGTGATTTGTAATATATTGTCTAATTTTATGTAATTTTAGCTCTTTATCAAAATATACAGTCTATTTTTATGTTATGGTAGCTCGTGATTAATATATACAGTCTATTTTTATGTTATTTTTAGTTCGTGATTTATAGGAATTGAAAACATTAATGATGACATCGGTACTATAATAAAATGATCCATTATGTCAAATAAATCGAAAATAAACAAATGGCGACGTGTGGGATGCCTAAAGGTCCACGTGCACTAGACCAGAGAATTCAGCAATGTTTCATGCACGCCAAGATTTAATTAGGAAGAAAAAGGGTGTGAGATCTCAACTTAATAAACTATACAGTATACAGTTACGCTATAAAACTAGGAAATAAAAGGGTGTGATATCTCAAATATAAGAACTAGACATCAACAAATGATCTTATCTTCTGTAGATACGTTCATTTGTTGATGTCAAGTTCTTTAAGTTGAGATCTTACACACTTTTCTTTCCTAGTTTTATATCTCAACTTTTGATTTTTTTTCCCCCCTTGGATTGCAAGATTTATATTGTGAAGCATTGCTAATTGTGCTTGGGCTTCCCGATTCTTGATAGTCCCAATTTCAGAGGTTACATCGCACATCACAGTAGCGTGAAGACTTGACCATAGTTAAGTTGATAAAATTACTTGTTTCTAGTGAATTGGCAAGTGGATCCAATTTACCATAATAATATAGTGAGAAAACAAACGCTTCCGGTCGATTAAACTACGTTTTACTGGTTCCTTTTAATCTATCTACCTGTCAAGTTTCTAGAAACTACTGGATTTACCAGCTTCATTATGGATTAAGATTCTATGACCTAAAGGTGTGGCCATAATGAAGCGAGATTTTTTCCAGCTTTCGGTTACTTGTTAGGTCACACTAAATAAGTAACGAACGTGACCTACAATAAGATAGTTCAAACGACCGGAAACGTGCTTATTTAGGTTGTTTTATTTTTATTTTTGTTTTTGTCGGATCCTTTTTTAAACAATACAGGTCTAGGTGAATATTTAACAAGTAACCAAAAAAAAAAAACTGGAAAATGAAATTCTCGTTTCACTATGACCTCGTGCTGTCGCAACAAAAAAGTCCTCATTTGCATAAAAGTTGAAAAAGCGCGCGGAACTCAATGGCATGTTGATTAGAGTACGAGATCCTTAACGAATTTACATGTAGACCTCTAAGCCTAATTATTGAAAAGATAAGTCGATCTTACCGCACTGTCTACGCTATAAGCGTAATTGCTTTGGCGTAATATTCAGGCCGGTAAAATCGTACGGCGGTGGGCATTTCAGGGGAAAAAAGTAGGATAAACTTAACTAGTCTATCTAGTCTAGTCTGGATATCATTTCTGAATTGAATCAATTGAAAATTTTCGAACGCGTCACACTAGAGCTTCCGGCCTAAAACGAATATGTAAAAAAAATCCGCCATGAAAAAGCTCACTCGAAATAAAATATCAATGCATATTCAAATTACCATGTTTCTTTCCAGAAGTACGTGATTCATTGTTAATCAAACACTGGGTCTAGAGTTTTTGGAGATTTTATGCTGTTTTTGGTTGTTGCTGTTCCTTTTTTGCTTTGTTTTGCATAGTTGTTTGTTTAATTGTGTTGCTTTTTTTTTTGCTTTTTTTTTTTTTTTGCAAAACCTTCGATGATGATCTTGCTGTTGATGATGATAATAGTGATAATAAATAAGGTTCTTTTTTTAAGAATACAAGATGCGAGAAAAATTTATTGCTTATGTAATACTGTACTTACTATTTTTAATTAACAGGTTTGAAGTAGATAAATTTACTCATGGCCAAAACAACAGATTGGTTTCATGTTTTAAGTTAAAGGTACTCATATTTAAACAAAGGTCTAATTCGAAAGAAGATACTGTTCGATCTATCGATGTCATAGAATATAACAATCGATCTATGTCCACCAATACCTAACTTATTATGAGAAAAACAAACTTTTGTTTATGTTTTGAGCCTTACATTAAAAACATACTCAGCAATTATTCAATTAGAGTGATTGGGATGATGTAATTGATAAGGAGATCATACAAAGCAAAATATTCCGTTCTGTATTAAGAAATTCCCCTATGTATGATAATGGCACAATCGGATAAAATGCCGGAAGAGAACATTTTACTTTATCAAATTGGGATGGGGAATAAAGCATGTCTACCAGCATAAGTGCGGGACCACAGTTAAATCAGGACATTTTCCAGTTTTCGGTAACTTGCTAGATGGATAAAAATTTCCGTTGAACGCTAATGATAGAAATAAAATAAGTTTTCCGGTCTCTTGGAACAAGTTTGTCTATCGAGCTTTCATTTAATACTATTGGGAAATTCACAAGTTACCGAAAACTGGAAAACGTCCAGCTTCACCATGGCCTAGGCTAGAGACTAGAGATGCTATTCGAAGAATCGCAATGGAATATGCCAACGTCAATGACTTATCAGAAATAAGATCGATACCTCGACTGATATTCGATTGGCACATATACATGCACGGATATAGTGTACATACGTACGCATATATTATAATATGTATTATTAACATCACTCATCCATAGTCAAAGTAAATGAAGTAAAAAAATGTTCTTATATAGCGCACTTATAACCGGTCTCAAGGCGCTTACATATCGTTTACTTCCCCCTAGTCAACAGCAAACATTTAACACTGACGAGACATTCGCCTGTTAGGCATGTTACAATCGTTTCTGTTGATTGCATTTGTTTTTGCCTTGTTTTGTTTTTTGTTTGTTTGTTTTTTTTTTGTTTTTTAGCAAGACAGCTTTCTTAACGGCAAGGTACCCTATTTCACCAGAATTCAGCACGGCACTCAACGGTAAATTTTCTTGCCTTAGAAAAAAAAAACGTTGTAGCGTGTGGGAATCGAACCGTAGAGCATTACCGTAGCAGTTCAACGCCTCTATCAACTGAGCTTACCACGCCACCAAGATAGTCTCGAGTAAAGCCGCACATATAAACTATACATACACTATACACATACCATGTACATACACACTCATACTTATTAAAGGAGGTATACACGCACGAAATCAGATAGGGATCGCCACACAGTCTCCTGATATCTGAATAATTGAGAGAATCGCACCGGCACTTTAATTATAAAATGATGAGCAACTCGACAGTCCTAGAAAAGCTAGATCGACTAGCTTAGATCTCTGGTGTGCTCTCGAGTATGTCTGCTTTTCAGGTTAAACACGTAAGCTGGA
>JAUEKR010405755.1:0-13205 GCA_031762895.1 Corambe burchi
CTATATACCCTTCAAATATCACTACTCTAGGAGGCATAGTTTTCAATTTAGGTTTTGTCAGGAGCTTAGTCCCTTAAACAAATAAAACAATGCAAAGTACGCTGCGATCAAAGCACGTGGATATGTCCAGTATAATTTGATGATATAAGTATAAACACAGCTTAAATATTGGTGTTTTACAATCAACTTCATTGCCATGTAACGAACGGATTGATCCAATATCTTAAAAAACTGGTAATAATTAGAATAACTTACAAATTTAATATGTTGTTCAAAATCATTAAAATCAAGTACAGGTACTAACCAACACATCATCCATATTCACCTATGTAGGTCAAGGTCAAATAAAGAACCCAGTAGGTCGATGAGAAGCGTTGGTTGTAACTAGGTACTTAAACAGTTCACCTGTTCGTTTTAATGTTGTCCAGATCACCCACACACTGAAATAACTACATCAAACGGGAGAAGAATTTTTTTTAAATTCTCAATAGTAATAAGATGAGCGATTTGAAAAAAAACAACAACTTATGCAGTCATTTATTAATCAGTTATAACTGTGATTTTTTTTCTCGTATTATTTTCTCCCCTTATCTCGCTTCCATGTTGTCAATGCAGGGGTTTTGTTAATTATTTTCTGTCTCTTATAACGAGGTAGTATGGCAAATTGTATGTATCGCTACTAAATTATCAAAACAGGAACATGTCCAGTTTCAAAATGATAGCTAAGACTTATGCATCCGTGGGGTTTGGGCATTGTTGAGGTCAATTAAATTGTCCGTTTTGTACAACATAATTTAAAGCTTTTAAAGTAGCCAGCAAGTTGTAGATTGCTGCTACCATCAGCATTATTCTTCATTTTTTTATGGATTTTTTTTTAAACTATGCATTTAAGGTTTGAAATACATTAGTAGTAGCGTAAGGTTACATCTTCAAATGAAAAGATTCCATCCACTCTTTAAATTTGTCCTCGCAGTTGAGGATTGTTTCAAAGCCGCCCTCCAGCCTTGTAACATACAGTCCAGGACGATGTGCCTTATCGTTTCCGGTACTCTATTACAATGTGTACACAATTCGTTGTTTCTGAGTCCCCCATTTACTCGTTTGAGGCTGTTCTGCCGTGGCCCGTTAGAAGTCTGCTGTAAGTTGTTCATTGTTTACTAAATGATGTCTTCAAATCCAGCAAGTTTTATGGGTGGATCACTAATTATTTCATCTCCTGATGATCTGTTGTTGTTCCAAGCTTTCATCCAGGTGTCAATAATACTAAAATTATGGTAAATGTAATTGTTAAGCTAGTACAATTGAGTCAGCGATACTATTCTTTGTTATGTTCTTTTTATGTGAATCAATAAGCTTGAAAATGTTGCCTGCAAAGAAGTTGCTGTTCATTCTTCGTTTGATTTTGGACCACATAATCTGAATATGATTTCCTTTTACTTTTTTTAAAAGAAAATATTATGTCTTAATCTTGTGTTTTATATTATTTTGCTGTTTTTGTATAAAGTGGCTGTTTAATATGTCTGAAGTTCTTTCGTTTTAGGGGAGGCAATCTATTATGTGTTTGTTTGTTTTGTTTTAGTTTCTTATTTTTGGTGTTGTCTGCTTGTTCATCGCTTCATGTGTATGTAATTGAACGTGATAGATCGTAAAATATAGAAATAATGAGTGGGAGCAAATTAAAGAGAGCGAGAGAGAGAGAGAGAAAGAGAGGGAGGGGGAGAGAGAGAGAAAGAGAGGGAGAGAGAGAGAGAGAAAGAGAGAGAGAGAGAGAGAGAGAGAGAGGCAGAGACAGACAGACATATAGACTTACATATAGAGTA
Organism: Corambe burchi; assembly: GCA_031762895.1. Taxonomy (NCBI): domain Eukaryota; kingdom Metazoa; phylum Mollusca; class Gastropoda; order Nudibranchia; family Onchidorididae; genus Corambe; species Corambe burchi. The sequence continues at coordinate 1,821 of JAUEKR010405755.1, forward strand.
AGGCAGAAATGAAGAGAAAAAGAGACGTAGAGATAAAAGAAAACATAGAGTACGCGAAAGAGATCGTAATAAAAGATAGAGTGTTGACGAGAGAGAGAGGTAGAGAGAGAGTGAGAAAGAGAGAGGGAAAGGGAAATAGAGAGATAGAATGAGATACAGGGATGTATACAAAGAAAGAGAAAGAGAGATGAAGAGAGACCGACAGACACATATTTTGCAGACTAATGTAAATTTTCTATATGTCGTAATCAAAATGCATGTTTAATTATGCGAATAACAATCAATCAGTCATAACACCAATAATAGTCCCTTTATTCAAAAAGGTTTTATCAGTCATCAATCTCATCCTGGTATCCTTTTGTTTCTTTGTATTAGAAATATTATTAATGCAACAGTGTTTGAGAGGTAACGATAATACATTAGTGATATAATGAAAGTATTATAAATAATATTATGTGGGAAATGGAAAAAACAAGATCTGACGGACATATTATTATACACTAGATCAATAGATAAAAAAAATAATGTTTAGGCATACAAAAATATTGTGACCATAAAACTAAGAGAGAGCCTCAAGGTAGAAAAAGAGAAAGATAATGGATTGATACAAATGGTCTCTATACTGAAGTAGAAATAAATAAAGGAAGATAAAGAATGAAAGAGAGAAAGAGAGATAGTTAGAGAAACACAAATAGAGAAGAACAGCCAGACAGACCGACGTTTAGAAAAACAGAGACAGGCAGAAAAAAACAAAAACATTGAGAGAATGAAAGAGAGGGAAAGGCAGTGTGGGTGAGGGGGGCAGAGAAAGGGACGGAGAGACAGACAAACCAGATAGACTTACTGACATACTCGTAGCCCAAAAGTAAATTAGTACATGGTAAAATCGAGATTCATTTTTTAATTATGGGGATACAAATAGAGTACTCATAATATGAATAGCCAGTATGATGGTTATAACAATCGACCATCATCCATCAATGCCTGGTATGGCTATATTTTTTCATTATGAAGATTTTTAATGCAACAGTGGTTGTTTGTTTGGTTTGAGTTGTAACGATAATACTACATTTTGGATAAAATAAAAGCAATCGAAGTATTTGGGGAATTAAAATACCTAGATCTGACGGAGATTATAGATCAATATATATAAAAGGAGAGGCATAAAGAAAATCAAGAAAGTTACCAATAGACGATGATGTGTGATAATGGGATCGATACAAATGTCTATAAACAGAGGGGTTTTTTTATGGATGGCTGATGTAAAGATTTAAAGTTATGATATTGTATGCGGCACATATCATACTTTGATGTTGGCTGGGGTAGTAACCGAGATGTAAAGCGCCATGAGACTTTGGTGATAAGCGCGCTATATAAGAACAATCTTTACTTTTACTTATTTTATTACGAAGGTTGGCCAACTATGTTTGCATCTTTATATATTTTGAGAATACGTGAGTGAAAATAAATACTAACGATAATGAAAGAGATGCAGATGTAACAATAATCAAATAATTTATTCATAATTATAATATGTAACATCAAAGAATGATACTATATTTTGTTTACCATAGCTATATTATTGAGAAACTACGTTGAATAAAATACGATACTAACGATAAAGTGAGAGATGGAGATGTAGAGATTAACATAATATGAGCGTGAATATCTATAGAACGGTCAACGATGACGTTATTATGTTATTGCATGTTATATAACATTGGACCTCTGTAAACGGGACCCATTATGTATTCATAATAAATAATATCAAAGAAGGCATTTTGTTTACTATAACTACATTTTATTATGATCATCCATCCACGAATTGTTGAGACATTTCAACCTCTCTAATGAAGTACGAAACCAGACAATGAAAGCCTTGAGCGACTCAGCAGAAAAAAAGAGTTCCCATTGGATCTGGGTGAAAAGAAATGACCCCAGAATACAATATGAATTAAAAGTGTTCAACTATTGTTAGTGGTAAAGCGCTTGCCTTCCATCCTAGATATCACGAGTTCGAACCCAGGTAGAAGCCAAAGTTTGTACAAAAATGAAAAAAGAAGAACAGCAGTAAGGCAAATAGGAGTCATCACCTGAGTGTGGCGCGGCTGCCCAAGAGCGTAAAAAGTTTAGGGTCGAAACACTTGATCGAGGGGTTTCTTCTCTAAAGACTTCCTGCTGTTGCTCTACCCAAAGAGTATCTTGCAACTTATTCTTGAGAGACTAATTGAATGCAACAAGATATACGATAAAATGAGAAAAGGAGATGAACATATAACCATAATAAGGTCTGCGTAAATAAATAAATAAGTGCCATCGATGATTATTATATCATATTATTAGGGTATAATCTATAATCCAACGGACAAGCCATGGTTGAGATATAAAACTAGTAATATCTCAACTCGAACAAGACAAAAGGCAAGCACGGTTACAATGAAAGCTTTCGATAAAATACCTTCTTCAAGCATCGCAAGGAAAAACGGGATAAGTGAAAGAGACTGACAAGAACTAATCAATGGTGGAATCATAAAAAAATAATATTTTGTAATCCCCGTACTTGGGAATCTTGGGAAAATCGATATTAGGACATTTAGCATGACACTCAAGGCAGCCAATAGCTTCATATTATATAACTTCTTTGACTTATCTCCATGTTGTGTCTCAGTTGTTCAACTAGGCCACTTTGGCTGCTTTGAGGATTTCTGATGGGCATGCTCGATAATGGCATCTGTCTTGAGCTGTATATACATACAGTATATTTATTTAACCTGATGTATCAGGAAAACCTCATAATCGGAACATTATCCAAAATGATTCATCAATACATCCCAATCAGCGAGGCTATTTTCTCGGTCTCTATGTCGCCTCAGAATCATAAGTAAGCTAATACTTATTATGAGAAAGCCCAATGAAACGTTTCAAATCTTATCTTAGTAAGGGGAAAACCCTCGTAATTGCGATATTATCCAAATTAATCTATCAATGTATCCCAATTAACAAAGTTCCATTACAATACTAGATGCTCTCATCATATTATAACACCCGGATATATAATGAATGATAGCAACATCACCATGGAAACCTATTGGAAAAGCTAGGCCATTACAATAATATTATAACAAAAACAAGATAATGTGGTGAAAGAATGAAAATAAAATTTAATAAAATGTATTTATCTTATTATAAGAAGGTGATCATACTGGGTATGGAATTTTTCTTACTGTATAATATACATTGGAAGAAACCTCTGTAATTGGGACCCATTGTAATCAGGATGCACGTAACATTGACCTAAATCCTATATGCTAACAATTGCTGCATATATTATAATAGGCAGTATACCTAAATTGACTAATCAACAAAACCTTTACAATCGGGACATTATTCAATTTAATCTATCAATGCATTCCAATTAGAGAGATTCCATTACAATAGTAGATGCTCTCATCATATTATAATACCCGGATAGATAATGAATAATAACAACATCACCATGGAAACCTATTGGAAAAGCTAGGCCATTACAATAACATTATAACAAAAACAAGATAATGCGATGAAAGGATGAAAGAGATATTGAGTTGTTGAGATGATAGAAAAGGGATGTACGCCAATTTCCCGTATCACTCCATAGTGTGTAGTTGATGGTGGAAATTAAAGGTAATGAGCAATTTTGATGGGAAACAGACCACCATAAAGGAGCACGGCACTATGTTTTTATTGAAAACAAATTTGTAAAGAAAACCATTAGCATCATGGAAAGTAAAACCCCAAGAGGACGAGCTCATGCAGCCAGAAACTCGCTTGGGTAAGTAGCAGTAGTAGATAGTTTGGCTTTCTTTTTTGGTTCTGTTTTGTGTCATTTAGCTCCTGTAGTAATAATGTCAGTGTTGGAGTTAAGGATAATGGTACCTGCTTTTCACTCAATGAAGTATATGGTCAAATCCCAGTAGAATTAATCATTCTCTCAACAGCTGTCAAACTTCATATCAAAGGGACATAATGTGATCGTTAAGTTAAACCTATGCAGAAGGATATCCTACGCACATACTCCCTCTCTTTCTCATCAAATTTCGTTATCCCTCTATTTCTCTCTCTCTCTCTCACTCTCTCTCTTTCTTTGTCTCTCTCACTTTCTCTCTTTCTTTGTCTCTCTTCCTTTTTCTTTGTTTCTCTCTCTCTTTCTCTCTCTCTCTCTCTCTCTCTCTCTCTCTCTCTTTCTCTCGCTCTCTCTGACTCCTTCTCTCTTTCACACTTTCCATTTTCCCTTGTTCTCTTTCTCGTTCATTTTTACCATGTTTATCTCTCCCTCTCTGTATGTCTCCTATCTCTCTCTTTCTGTCTTCCTCCCACTGCTACATTAAACTATCAGTTATAATCAATGGTTTTTCTCTGATCACGACGTCCCATTCTATTCCACATATAAACTAGTTTCTCTAACAAAACTAAGGAAAGGATAAAATTAAATGGAATAAAAAGAAGTAATAGGAAGGACAATTAAATGAATCATGCATAGTAATTTAGCAAGGGTTGGAAATCGCATTCAAAATTCATACTATATTCTATATCAAACAAAGAGATGAAGTGCATGATGCAACAGAAAGTTTTCACCCCTCGCAATATTGGCACGCGTTGGGCTATATTAATTAAGACAAGGTTACCACACATCAGAGAGGACTATAATATTATGTATGAGTATGCGTCAGGGTTGACATTTGATCTCACATATAGTCTAATATGGTCCAAAGTCGAAGCATAATAATATAAATTATTAAATTAATAAATTAATACACCCGTATATAAATACGGAATAATCTTCATTGAAAGAATTTATAATTTATAATTGTGGCTCTGTGGTCTAATGGTAATGCACTCAGCCCATGATCGAGAGGTCCAGGGTTCGAATCCGCTTTGTGATGGCGTAAAGTTAAATCCTAGGGAAATGTTTTTACACCCCACACATGTGTAATGAGTATTCGACCATATGCAGAGATGGATATTGTCAGAATGCTAGAATGACGCGGTTCTTCATTATGCTCCACGTGGAGTTGAGATGTTAATGGAATGAAAAGGCCTATCAGAGACCCCTTTGTAAAGCACTTAGAGCATTTAAGAATAAGTGGGAATGTGCTATTTAAGTGTTCACTTTAATTTTGATTTAATTTAACAAAACTGATGCGTTTATTGTTGAAAAAATGGAGGTTAGGGTGTAATTGGCCTCTAAATGACCCTTCAATTGGTCCATTGTTGAGTAAGTATTTAGGTCCACTCCACCATTATAAACATCATCAACGCAGGTATGAGCGATTACGAAACCACAGATGTTGCCAACATGGGTCAACTGCTAATTTGAGTGCAGTGCAGGCATTGAGCGGTCTTCATTGACCAACGGTCGGCACTACTGCCATGCTGAGGCAATGCCAAAGTGAAGATGGAAATTTTCCAATTTACGACAATTTGCTAGGAAAATAATAATACTAACAATACATGCATGATCAGCAATAAGCGTGTAATTAGCCTACGTACAATCAGGTGTACGCCAATATTGAGTAAACCCATCGTTGTATCAGGCAATGATAAAACAGGACATTTTCTAGGTATTCAGTAACTTATTATGTTCATAAGAATTGAATTTGATTTTTATTAATATTATACTGATAAATTACTTTTTGTTCCGGTCGTTTAGAACACTTAACAAGCTACTGAGGACTGGAAAATTGTCAGCCTTATTATGGCCAAATAACCAACGCTATCGCAATCCCATCATACTCTTCACTATACGAAAGCTATTGCAATTCCAACCATACATTGCAACAATCTCCGGACAATCTTAGTGGACGCTACAATGTAAACAAAGAATAGGTGCATTATGAGAGAGCTTGTTGTTATGGTTTCTTAAGAGTCACTTGCTGATGCAATGACCGATGCCCTACAAATACGGTGCAAATAAGTGCATTACCTGTGGGATTGATGCAGGAATAAGTACTCACTTACGCTAACTATTGTTTATAGAGATTCGTCAATGATATCATTAGTATAAACATTATTATCACCCAGTTACCTTGCCTCAGAAGAAATTTGACGATATAATCAATGATCAGTAGGGATATCCCAGAAAACGGTAGACATAAAGTGAGCTAAAGAGAGAGAGAGATATACTGAGAGAACGCCAGATAGAGAGAGATAGAGAGAGAGACAAAAACAGAGATAAAGAGTGAAAGAAAGAGTTAGAAAGAGTTAGTGAGAAAGATAATATATTGATATAAGCATTATTAACACATAGTTATATTACCCTTAAAGAATCGTCAAGGTATTATCTGTGCTATACATAGTAGGGATATATCAGATAAAGGTAAACTGATACAGAGCTGTAGAAAGAGAAAAAATGCGCGAGAGAGAGAAAAAGAGAGAGAGGGAGAGAGAGAAAGAGAGAGAGGGAGAGAGAGGGAGGGAGAGGGAGAGAGGGTGAGAGAAGAGAGAGATAGAGAAAGAGAGAGATAGAGAAAGAGAAAGAGAGAGAGAGAAAACGAGAAATAGAGAGCTAGAGAGAATCTGTGTAAAGATATATTATAAGAATAAACATTATTAACTCCAAGTTACCTTGCCTCAGAAGAATCATGATTATATAATCAGTACTACTAAAGAAAGTAGAGCTATCAAGATAAAGGTAAATAAATAAGAAACTAAGAGAGAGAATAAGAGAGAGATAAGAGGATATAACGGAAGAGAACAAACGAATACGAGAGCAAGATTGTAGAAGAGGGATACAAAGAGAGAGATAAAGAGAGAGAGACAAAGTGAGTAAGAGAGAGAGAGGGAGAGTCTGATATATTATAGTAAGAGAGTGAATGAGTGAGAGAGAGTGTGAGGGAATATTGAGAGAATAAAGTATTGTACTTATTATTATGAAAAACACATGAAATTAAATGTGCGTGTCTATAATATTGTTATGTCTATGAGTAAATCCGTTTATTTTGCAAGCAACTAACTCATTATTGAATCATAATTGCGTTTATAATGAATATAAATTCATATCAAGTGAATTATAAATAGATTGTAGCAAGTTTGTTTTAGGTGATTGGTGTTTATGTTTCATTGTCGTAAATATCAACATTCTTCTGCAGGTGAAGGCAATTATTATATTTCAAGCCAAATTTAATCCACTCATGCTTGGATAGGAAGGATTCTACATTCATTATGCTCTTAGGTTGCGGCCATAGTTTGGCAGATTCACTTATCTTATTTCCCTTGCCTGCAAATCGAACTTATAGTGAGCAACGGAACCGGCCATAGTCACGCTGATAACCATCGACAAGAAAGCAGAATCTTCTTTTCTTCTTTTTGATGTAATGGAAACCCTTCATCTGATATAAAAATAGCTTACTAAAACTTCCAACGGCACTGTTATAAATTAATTGTCTACCTATACGACATACTTTTGTTTACCTTTCATTGTGCCATCCCATAAGTTCTAGTGCGACAGGTTTTCAAAAGAAAAAAAAAATCGGAAAGAAGTACCTGCCTGTACTATGCTATTCGCCTTACTTTGGCTACAATCGCAGCATTTAGGGATGCATTCATTGCTCTTTTTACCAAAAAATATTTTCAACTATAACTTGTATTTATTCAAACTTAAAGTCCACTTGCATTAATATTATTACTTAAATGAAGGTTATTGTAGACCTTGATAAATGAATAGCTTTCGATGCAATTAATTTAATATGAAATTCCAGAAAAAAGTAATTAGCCCCCCTTTATATCAAGCTCTATGAATCGGACCCAATGATCTATTAAAGTGCAATATTTAATGATCGGTCGTCACGCTACCTCAATAAATTCATACGACTCTGGATCAATTCACCATTATTAAGCGTAATCTTACCTTAGCTTAATCGTCTGGTTTAATGAATAAAACACCTAATTATAAATACCAAAGTGTTTATTAATTACAAACATCGATGGAAAACGTGTTTTTAGCCTTTATCCATAATTGATACATTGCCTTCAGTGCAATAGGTAAACGTTATTTACGATGATTCTAACAAGAATTGAACCCGAAATCATTCGACTCATAAACCAATATATTTTTAATCGTCCATAACGCAGCACCGGAAAAAAAAGATTATTATTTACGCAGACACAGTAATTCTCCTGTTACACCTTTTTAGTTATATTTAATCTGAGTTGCCTAGTGGACGTAGAATGCTCTTTTCTCTTGACAACGTCATTCCGTGCTGAGAGTCCCGTTCTTATCATGAATTTTTATTAGTTTCCATCAATCTTTCAGATATATTTTGTATCATTTTGGGGTTTTCTTATTAACAAATTGTCTCTTATTATGAATGACTTATTAAGTTCAGTTTGCCAATAATATCACAGGCACGCATTGAGCCTGAAATCATTGTACTCATAAAATCAATGCCATAATCACCGTTCGTCCAACCTTGACCTAATAACGAAGAACCAGAATCTCATCTCAAGGACAATAATCAGCAACAAATATACAGACATGTTTCTATTTAGCGTATGTTATCCAGAATAGTACAGTAATTACGGATTTTCATTAGAGATACGCAAACAGACGCTGGCTATAGTCTAAACAATGAGTTGATGAATTTCAGGTTCATCACACGATACGTCAGTACCTGGTCAGATCATGTATGGTTGTACCGTCTTAAAACTAGGCATATTGTCACGGTGGCCTAGTGGTTAAGAAATTGGGGGCGGAGCGAGTGGCTCCAAGTACGATTAATACAGTCATTGTGGTTAATCTTTGAGCTATGCTATGCCGTGTATTAACTGTTTACTTTAGCAACGCTTGGAATTATTATGTTGACGCATGAGTTTATCGTATACATTCTTTAATACCAATTTCTGTTGAAACTGAATAATTTGGTGGATAAAGGTACTATTTCTTCTCAGCAAGACAACTCGAAGTTGAGTGTTGTCTGTTCGAATCATTTTCTAACACTCTTTTAAAATTATTTTCATTCGCTTCTATAGTGTATTTTCTAGGTTTTTCTCCATGAGTGTCTGTAATTCCTTATGATATATCATCAATGTAAACAGTAAACGTGTACTGCGACAAGCCAGATCAGAATCTAACCCACAATCATTCTAACTATTAATCAATACCATGTCAATCATCACTACCTTAAAATCTGAAACTATACGAAAGACGATATTTTATGCAGATACATCGTTGCGTTGCTCCAATTCAATTAAGCTTGTCAATAATATTATAGTAACGCATTGAACCCGAAACCTTGGCCTAATAACGAAGAGCAAGAAGATCATCTCAAGGACAATCATCCACAAAGATACAGGCATGTGTTTCTATTTAGCCTATGTTATCCATAGTAAAATAATTGCGGATTTTCATTAGTGATACGCCAGCAGATGCTGGTTAAAGTGTAAACAAAGCGGTGGTGATTTTCATGTGCATTACATAATAAGACGGCAATACCTGATTAGAAATTGAATGCTTGCATCGTCCTAAGTCTAGGCATATTGTCACGGTGGTCGAGTGGTTAAGATATTGGACTGCGAATCAAATAGCTCCGGGTACTATCGTCGTTACAATTATTGTGGCTATGGTATGCATTCTAATTATTTACGATAGCTGCGCATGGAATTCTGGTGACGCATGATTTACGGTATACATTACCTATTACCAAATTCCCTTAGAAAAAGATTTTAAAGGACTGCATATTATATTCATTAATATGATCTTTGTTTATACATTTCACCGGTTTCGGTACAATGACTTCAAAGAAAGCAGTACAAACTTGCGTCAAATTGAACCTTAAATCATTCAATTAACCTGTGGTACAACCATTACCCCCATAATGAAGAACCAGAAGCGTTCCGCGAACACGGCTGTCTAAAAAAAGATACAGGATGCATCATCCTATTTATTTAATCAATAATAATTACGATAGTGTGCATCTTCATTATCAATACTATGACATACACAAGCTCTTGTGTAAACAAGGAGGTGATGTATGTCAGGTAAGTAGCAAGATGTTTTGATGACCAGTCCGGTCTTGAATGATTGAACCGTCTTAAGTCACGACCATACTGAAGTTGGGTTAATTCCGGTTTGTGGTAACTTATGTTAATTCTTTGGTTAATCGTCCGTCCAACCTTCACCCCATAACGAAGAACCAGGAGTTCACCCGAATGATGACCCGAAGGATGATCATCTACAAAGGTACAGGAGGAACGGTACTGTTTAGTTTATCAGTTATAATAACAATATTCTGCACCTTCATTAGTGATACGCTGACAGAGCCTCGCTGTATTGTAAACAATGGGGCGGTGCATGTCAGGCATGTAGCACAATGTTTTGATGACCAGTCTGTACTTAAATGATTGAAGAACCATCTTACACGTGATCATACTTAAGTTGGGCTCGTTTCGGTTTGTGGTAACTAGTTAAATGTAATATAGTAAGAAACTGAAAGTTCACTTTATATTATATTGAAATGACGCAATTATTATGTTTGAATTCTTGTAGTTTTCACAGTAGTGTAGGCCTAGAAAACTTACACTGCATTGCATTCTTCTTATTCGCACATTATCGTGCTTCCTATAGTTAATTATCAACCTCTACTTCCTCTTGTGCCGAAACATTTTACTTATTTGTCTATATATCGTATATCCATTTATGTATCATTACCACTGTAGTATATCTTATATATTGTACAAACACTTTATATTATCATGTATCTATTTAAATACAGCTTACTGTTAAAAATTTTCAAAAACTTTTGTTTTGTGTATGTCTTATGTGGGACTAGCTTTTAAACATTTTGAATTTGAATTTGAATTTGTATTTGAAACGAAAGTGGTCATAGAGAATCTGGTTCCAAACGTCCGGAAACCTTGTTTTTACTATAGAGGTCAATGGCTATTTGTATCCACCAATAACATAGCTATGGAACTTCATTAGCGGTTAGCTGATTGACCCAGGCAAATGTTAGCTCTTGGTGCTATTAATGACAATAACGTTAGTTATCTTCATTAGCGATACGCTGATGGACACAGGTTACAACGTAAACAAGGAGGTGAGGAGCATTGGATGTTTCAATGATAGGTGGGAACTTTCATCATCAGCAGAGCATCGCAGAAACGATAGATGCACAAACATGCAAGTGGTCTATATCTATTGCACCAATGAATGGTTACACTCAATGATCAAACTGTATACAAGATTGGAAGAATGGTGGGGCGATGGTAATGATGACATTTTATTATGTCATCGTTATGACTTAAGTTATAATTCGAACGGGGATAAGTCATAAGTGTTGTGGTCAATGGTTTGAAATCTGATGATCAGATTCTCAGTTTTGGTGTACCACAGGGATCTGTACTGGGTCC
>JAUEKR010405977.1:0-10261 GCA_031762895.1 Corambe burchi
CACAGACTGGAATTGCCAACAAGAGTTAGTTTTATAATTGAACTTACAAGTGGGCAAACAAAATTTAATTTTACATGTTTAATTAAGACTTGCAAATAAATACAATTATGATACTATTATTAAATAAATAAAGCCATGGATCTGAGTAAGAAAGACAGCATGGAAAGAGCACTTGCACTTGCAAAGAAAAGTCATGGAAAATGGAGGCTCAAGCTAACAGGAACAAATGATAGAGAGGAATATGCGCGACAGGAGGCTCTTCACAAATGAACCTCATTACAAAAAACTTCTTGAGATAGAGAGTGAGAATAGCTGTGTGTAAAGCAATCCATCTATCTGGAAGAGGTTCACCAATAAGGATGTTGCTCCAGTAAAGTAAACTTTCTCTTAAAACCAGAAAGTCCACAAAGCTGGTGCTTATCACCGGTTTCTACTACCCTGAATAGGATGCCAGTCAATCTTGCGTTTTTTCCCCAATTTAATTGATTTATGCTCCTGTTAAACCTGAGTAAAGAAATATGCGTAAAGTGTCGTTCCAGAAGATACAACAATGCAATGCCAGTACATGTATACAAACTCATGACCTCGTGATCACAAGTTCAGAATCTTACCCACACAACCACTTATATCAAAATTTGTACGACGATGACATACACACATATTATTACTAACATACAATGTAGAGGGTACAAGGAATTATGCATAAAAGTAAAAGATATAGCAGTTTCATGATAATTATATATTACATTTACATAGACTGAAATGAAAAAAAAAAAAAAGTCACATACAAAAGTAAAATATCAATGACTGGTATGATTTATCAGTAATAAGTAATACACATAAGAATACACAAATATCATTTAAGCATAATATACTTACCTCCTTTTCAATATCTCTTTCTTGAGCCAGGATATCATCATCATAGTTCTTTTCTGAAATTAAAAGCAACAAAATGTAAATGGTAACACAAGTTTTCTACATGTATCATAACACTTACACAGTAGTTCTTTCAGTCCATTGTATGACTTTACCCATACCTGCATATTATTCATATTTTAACTTTAGAGTTGTATTTCAAAATGTTTTAAATTAAGCTTAACACTAAATACTTTGTCCCAGCCTTGCTTAAAACTAACCTATGCATTTGAACATTAATTCCTTATAGGTCTACAAATACAGTTTACACTTATAGCTAAAGCGATCTCGTTGATGGATAAGGATAAAGATTGCTACCCCTGAAGTTCAATTCAATTCAAACTCAAAATCTTTATTAGTCCCACAAACAGAAATTCAATTGAGACTGATTCGCTATAATCGTTGTACAGTATTTAGAATAGTATAGGGGCTGCACCATAAACTGAATAAATCTCAAGCAATGGTCAAAAGTTTCTTAATACGAGTGTATCTTTATTATTTTTCTTTTAACATTTTTTATTGTGGGATGAGCTCCTCTGTCTCTTATCTTTTGATTAGAGTATATGTGTTTCAATGAAGATTTTGCATTGTGGCATTGCATCAAATATGCTACTCAACATTTTCTTGATAAACTAAATTTGTAAAATTAAAATGAGGAGCGAAAAGAGTCCAGACTCCATATATTTGCTAGCAAACAATCCCATTTGTGAATTTATTTATATTGTACTTGTAATCATTTCAATTAATTTATCCCCACAATAAAAGTTCTAGCAGAAAAAACAAAACAAAAATTAGATAGCAAGTAACTTCCTGTAAAGTCTGCTTAAAGATAATAAACTCCTCACAGCCAGCTATATATATATTTCTCCTAATCTTTAACAAGGTTTATCAATATCCAAACTATCTTTTTCTATAATTTTTTTGTTATATAAACCCTTAACATCCTTAAAATAAAATCAATCAATCAAAATATCCACTGTATTCATCTCTAAGATGACATAAGTTCAATTGGCATTTCACCATAAATCAAACATTGCCTGAAGTAAAGTACTGCCAATGTAAGCGAAAATGGAAATAACCCAGCTGAGGAGGTAACATTGATGCCTCCGCCGAGGATCAAACATGGAATTCTTCGATCTGCAGTCCAATGCTTTAATCACTCCGTCACTGCAACACTTACATTGAAGAGTATATTTTGGTAAGGTTTATCAGCAAATTTTTCAAAAAGTTTCTTTTCTAGCCCTTTATACAGTCTTCTTTTCTATTGAGACATCTTCAAAGGGGCATAACTCAAGTCAAAAGATAAAATATTGACATAAACTTGGTGTTTAATGAAAGAGAAAACATCACAGATTGTATTGATTTGATACCAATCACTCCAAATCTTTGAAATGTACCATGTGTACCGACTCACAGTGACCGGTCACAGATGTATCTGCACAATGTTGAGGATAAAATTTCATGTGTTTGTGTAATCAGGTTTTCAGTACTTATGGTATCAAGAACTTGGGCTACAATTGATATATATTGCAATCTTCTATACAACTATAAATTAAAACATAAGAAAAGTAGAAAATAAAAGTAGCGTACTCGAAAATAGTGTAAGAATTCTTATTCCCCATTTATTTGTCCGTATTTGAGTCAATAAATTTAGCATGAAAGCAGCATACATCACATAATAAGAGGTCAACTTGGAAACAGCATACTTTTCTCATCCAGCCTTCTATTTCTATATGAGCTATTTGTTAATCAGTTATCATGTTCATGAATTATTCGACATAAACTAATTTAAAAAAAAACAAAAACAAAAAAACACACCACACCACAAATTGGACTTCTCTCTATGGCTAAAGATCGGCAGTTTTCTGAAATAGGTCATATTAGAGTAACAGGAACAATGTACTCAATGGAAGTAACCATATAAATTCATTCTAATTCTTACTTCAAGCAAATGAGTAGCTTAAAATGACTAACTGATGACCTAGGAAATAACGTAAAGTTTGAGTGAGTTCCGTTAATAACGTATTTCCGAGTTCCGCTGTATCTAAGTTATCAAGGGTACCATCAACGATTAAGGATTCTGGTTGATAGAAGAAACGGCTCCAATATCAATGAACAGGATCTCAATACTCAATCCAGCTATAAAATCATAAACACCATTCCATTCCATGGCATGGGTATATATTGGTATATATCGGACTGCTATGATTAATTCTCATCTTCACAACTTGCAAGTTTTCCTATCAGTTCAGATTTGAGTTGTTTTTTTTTCCTTATTAAATATGCCTACTAATCAATCTAATCAAAGTAAACTAACAGCCAGAATCAGTTCGGTTAAAATAAACTCTTCCCATTCCAAGTCAATCCACTATAGAGTATTATTTCCTGATCAAAGGCATAAACTGTGTTTTTAAAAAATCGATGGATCTGACCAAATACAATGCAACCTCCCAATACTGACATTTTCCTATGATTCAAAATTCTATTTTTAGCATAGACCTCTATTTTTTATTATATTTATATGTATAATGTATCTTTAGCAATTCAGCAATGAAGAACTTCTGAGTATCAACAAAATCCTGAGGCCCCAAGGCATATCGTTATCTAGAGGTTCCTCTGCAATATACAGTGTAACCTCCAGGTAAGTAATAGCTCTGGACCCCCCCCCCTCCCCAAAAAAATATCCACATGCTGCCATTACTTAAATGCATTCATTGCAATTTCTTATGGTCCTGGTATATAAGGAAATACACAAAGATTCACCGTCACACAAATAAATTAATTATTTAGAGATTATGAGTAGTCGCCATTCACAGGTTTCTCTTATTTGAAGCTGTCGTTATTGGAAGATAGCAATGAAAAGAAAAGGGTGTGAGATCTCAACTGGAGCTTTGTGATGTCTATCTCTTTCATTTAAAACCAATTTTATATCATCTTATCAGTGTTCCAGTTGAGATATCACACTCTTTTTCTTCCCTAGTTTTAGTTTTATATCACAGCGTGGCCTTTCCTTTGGATTAGGAGATGGCAATGCATGGCTTTGATGTTATACTAATAATATATAATATGCATATGCAGCGCTATTTCTCACATAGCTCAAAGTTCCTAACTTGGAATGGGAAGAGTTTATTTTAACCGAACTGATTCTGGCTGTTAGTTTACTTTGGTTAGATTGATTAGTAGGCATATTTAATAATAAGAAAAAAACAACAACTCAAATCTAAACTGAGAGGAAAACTTGCAAGTTGTGAAGCTGAGAATTCGGATATAGCAAGAATTTTTGCCCGGAACGGAAGTTCTCGCTATATCCGAGTTCCACTGTAAACAATCAATAATCAAATATGCTAGACTGTAGCTGCTATGGGTTACTATTTATGAGATAATTAAGGAGATTGGTGGTGATAAGACTAAGATGAAGTCAAATTAAAATGCTTAACACCACTGATCGTCGTTCATAATATAATTGCTTAAGTCATTTTCAATATTGGACGTATTTGAAAGCTTTCCTTGCACATGTCCAATTGCAGGTACATCAATACGATTTATCAGAATAAGAAATTCTTTTAAGGTTAAAAAAATATATAATGGTTAAATTAAACAACAATTGTGTTGACTCAAGTGATAAATTGGTATGCTTTTCTTCCACTCGTTCCAAAGTACCCCCAAAATGACTTAAACAATTATCTTATAAAAATGTCAGAGTAATTTGCAGTAGTAATTGATATAAAACGCTGCAAGCATATTTATTAACACATTATCAAGAACTTTTATTTCAATTTTCATTTAGAACTTTGAAAGCTAAGTGAACAATTTTCATTTATTATGGCACATGCATTTTAACAATGAGGTGTATGCTTATAAAGTTACAACTCTAGAATTCATGCATATATTTAAAAACAAATGTACATCAACTTTTTTTTAACAAATAAAGAACAAAACAGCTTAATTCAAACTTTTTAAAATCACTCCAAATCAAAATATAGAAATTCCATAATTGTACATGATTAAAATAAACTTATGAACCAAAACAAAGAAATAAAAAGAATTTACACAACCATTGCTATAATTTAAGGACATATTTTGTAATAAAATTAAATTTGAGAAAGTATCTTTTTAAATCAGGCAAAGTAATGCATAAAAACAATAAAATTGAAGCAATTTATCACTATGATTGTCAACAGCATGAACTTGCGTAATTGGCTTTTTTCACGAATGACGTTTTCAAGATCGAACACAGATTTATTATAATTCAAAATATGTAACTACTAAAAAATGAAAGAAGAAAATAGCTCAGAGATAAAGCAATAGCAAAATGATATATTCCATGAGAACAATTTTACAGTCGAAATTTTGTTATTAAACACAAGCAGTATGATTCTTTGGTTTGATGCGGTAATCCGTTAACAGTCCATTGTTTGTTTTCAATTAAAATCTTTAACTTAAAAGTAATCAAGAATTTTGTAAAAATAAATAAATCAAAATCATAACTCATCTGCATTTAATAATAGACTGACTAAATATATTCAGAAAATTATGTTAAAAATGAGGCTTAAATTACTTAAATTCAGATAAACAGATGGTCTGTCTCATCAAACAATTGGAGAGAGAACAAATCAGTCTATCGATTCGGTGAATAAACAGTTAGTAGGACAAAAGTTGGTACTATTACTATTGCGTCTGATTTAGTTATAGCTCTTTATAATTTGAATAGAACTAAAGGGAAATAACTAATAATACTAATATATAATGTAATGGTAGGACAGAGTGTTTATAATTAAGCAAAAAATCAATCGTTCTCACCATCTGTCAATTAGTCGTTTATTGTTATAGTCGGGGACAAGCACAATATGTTATAGAAAATTATATGTCATGCAATGCATGTGACAAGGTCAAGATAAAAATACTTTTTGAAACATATTGAATACTGAATATTGCTAATTGCTATATTTGCATTGCATCTGAGTTAACTATTTGAAATAGAATTTGTCATTCCCCATCAGATGAGTCTGTAAACAATTTTCTATTCTTAGAATTGGTGACGTCTACTTCTACTCGAATAACAGGACGAGCAAACATCTTCCTTTCTTTCTTCCTTATTGCTTTCTCTTTCTTTCTCAACTCTCGTTCTTTCTCAAGCTGCTTCTTACGTTTTCTCTCTTTATACCTTTTTCTCTTTTCTTTTTGCTTTTCTTTCAGCTCCTTCTCTTCTTGAGAAAGCTCAATCTTCTTAGATGCCTTCTTCTTTGCTTCATGCGTGAGGTTAATCAGAGCTTGAGTGGACGAGCCAGAAGCAGTTTTATCACTATCATCTTCATAACTTGAGACTTTGCACTCAGCTACTTTCTTTTTTATCTTTTCTTTCTTCTCTTTATTCTTTACCTGCTTCTTATTATTAACGGAAACAATTTCTTTGGACTCTTTAACAACTTTAATTTTAACCTTTTTCTTAGGAGTCTCAGAAGCCTGCTCAACACGTTTTTTTGTAGCTTTTGTTTCTTCTTTTCTTTTGTCAGCAATATCAACTTCAGTTGTCACATTCTCTTTGTTTCCCAATTTTGTCACCTTAGATTTAGGTTCATCACTTTTAGCTTGCTCTTTCACTGTTAGCTTTCTCTGTTTTTTCTTCTCCTTCAATTTCTCTTTCCGTCTCAGCTTAGCATCAGAAGGTGATTTTCTTATATTTTTAGAGGGTGGTGGACATTTTGGATGTAATTCTTCAGGCGGGTCAAATGTCTGTGGTGGAATAGAAACATATTCATCATTATAGCGATGCCTTCTTGGAGGATGGTGAGAATGGGACAAGCTGTCATTGAAGTTGAATGGTCTTTCAGATGAAGGCGGGCAGTGCGGCAAGAATGATCTAGGTGGAATTAGGGAGATCGGCTGAAAGAATGGGTCATTCGAGGCATCATGATGATGTCGCGAATAAACAACTTTTGGCATGGACTGACTATTCAAATTTATCATGGGAGGATCTGAGGGTGGTATTCTACCAGGATCATTTGGTATGTGTGCACCATGGGGCATAAATGAAGAAGGGAAGGGATGATTTTGAGGTGGACAGTTTCTGAATGGTCTAGGAGGACCAAATGATGGAGGTTCATGATAAACAGGCTCATCATGATTAAATAAACGACCTTGGGATACACCAGATTTTTCATTAAAGAACTCAGAATCACGGCTAGTATTTTTCTGTACAGAATGCGGAACATTTACCGTCGATGATTGATTAGATTGTGACATGAAAGACTCAGATGAAAGGATGCGTGAGATTAATCCTTTCCAATAATTATAATCCATATCATCCACACTTTCACCCTTTTCAAGGTGAGAAAAAAATGTGAGAACGGTGTCCTCTCCAAAAGAAAAGTTCATTAAACTAAGTCGCTTTAGCAGCGCAATCATGGAGTCCATAGTCTGGCTTTTTGGAGCACTGTCTAGGTCAGATTTCGATGTTGATGAAGCAATATCGGGATTAGGAGTATCACAATCATCAGCTCTTGAAATCTCAGGGTTAGGACAAGCACTATCCTCAGTTCCTGAAAACTCATCTTCCTTCTCTAAGCATTCTGAAGTTTCCATGGGCATCAAATTGCTTGAAACTTTAATCTCTGGTTGAGCAAGGATGTTGGAAGATGATGAATCAGTAACACTAGTGGAAGAATTTATTGATACAGCGGAAAGCGAAACGGAAGGAGGATTGCCAGTAGACTCGGATATTGTAACAGTTGGTATTGACGGTAGCACTCCACTAGATTGCTCTATTGGTTTCTCTGTATTTGCTTTGAGAGATGAAATATTGTCAGCACTGGTACTTAACCTTAGAATGGGTGGTGGATTGATTTCAAATGTTGCATTAGTAGATGATTGGACACTATCCTCGCTGATGGTCTGCCTTTGAGTTTCCGATGAAGGTCTGGTTTCGGTTGAAATATTGGAAACTACTCTAGCTGGGGGCGTCTGGAGCAAAGAGTTTGACGATGACCGTTTCGATGGTACCAGAACAATACCTGAATTTCTGCAAAGGAACAAAGGCACCCATCTTCTGCTAGGTCTATTTTCAAGAAACCGAGTTTTCCTGCCCCTAGAATCGAGCAAGGCCTTGACTGTCTCAAGCAGATCAGTAATAGTGACTTCTAAACCCAAGGCTATGGCTTCCCGCATCATCCCAGCAATCTGAAAGGCAGAATCAAATGAAACGAACTTGAAATTATAAAACAAAGTAGAATACGAGCAAACAAATATCATAACATGTTAATTAACAACAATATTGCAGTGTTTATCTAAGATTATTGGATTGCAGTATTTTTTTAACACAATTAATGTCATATATTTGATTTTCAATAGAATACCACTTGATAATGGATATAAAGCGGAAGCTCTTTAGACAACTATGTGAAGGTCATATAAGTCTTTGAATATTGAAGTTATAGTCTCAAAAGAAAGGAAGTACAAAAACAGCAATCCACTAAAATATATGTCATATTACTATTAGTAAGATTGAGTGAGACTGATATCAAAGTTAAAAGTAAAAGCAACACTGAATACCCTCATTTTGTTCAGATTTCTGACTGAATATCAACTTATCCTACCAACGATTATTTATCCAACCTCAAACACTTTCATCCAACTAAAATCCTACCAATCCTACCAGGACCCTCAAAAACCTACCAAAAACCTACTATCCTACTTCCCTGGACACCCTGTTGCATTACAGTGTAAACTCCCGATAATGGCACCTCTAAATAATGAAAAACTTTGAATAATAACACTATCTACGGCCCCCTATATTTCTCATAAACGAAATACCTCCAAATTACAACACCTCTGTGGTCTCAGATTATGTCACTTTCCCAAGATTATACAGTAAGTTGATAAAATGCTGAGTCTTTCAACAAAAAACAGTATTTTACTCAAA
The DNA here is from genome assembly GCA_031762895.1 of Corambe burchi. NCBI lineage: Eukaryota > Metazoa > Mollusca > Gastropoda > Nudibranchia > Onchidorididae > Corambe > Corambe burchi. The sequence goes on from JAUEKR010405977.1 coordinate 8,834, forward strand.
AGAATAGTATTTGTGCTAATGATGTAGGTTTTCAAACAGATTGAACCCTCGACATGGGATCACAATAGAAAGTTACACAATGTTATAAGAGCTAAAGCATTTAATCATTAATAATTAATAGTGCATCCACTCAGTAAAATATCCCTACTAATGCTGAATAAATAAAATTAAAACTACTCTGAGGTAAGATTGGGCACTCTTCTGATTGGTCAAAATAATTTATAAACAGGAAGTAAAAACACTTGCCAGGCAAGTAAGAAAACTACTCACTATCAATTAGGTTATTCGATTAAAAAGATAATTATCAATCTTGAAAATAAATTAGAAATGTATTCAAATTTAACATAGTTAATATACAAGCCTAGTGAGACATGGTAAAATATATTAATCATAATGACATAAGTACAAAGTCAAGGACAGCTCACAATCATATAGTACAATGAAATAACCTATACAAAAATAATTAAAGTCACTTCGTGACAATAACAAACTAGCGACCACAATTTCAAATTAACTCGCTTACCTCATCCTCTTCCTGTAGACTCAAAATCTGTTTAGTGGTCACTTTAGTAACTGAAGCAACACCATCTTTTCCATTGAATTCATCCCATAGACTAATGGCAGAGATTTGATACAATCGGGCAGCAGCAAATAAGTTCATTCCATGCTTTTTCACTTCCATGACAGCTTTCTTTAGCTTTTCTTCTAGACTCAGGTTTTCATTTTCCACCGAGCATTCGGCAAATTGGGTGTCACCCAGAATCACCTTAGAATCTTTAGTCACATGATGAGGAATATCAGATAGCGTACGCTTTGTTGAGCTTTGCCCGGGTTTCAAAGTGATACCACGGTGTCGGTCAAGAAAGCCTAAAATCCAATCATTGTCAATTCGTTTGCCCTTCAAGATTTGTATTCTTCCTTTAGCTTTCAATGCATTTTTCACAGTGTAAAGAAAATCCTCCATTGTGGGTTGGAAGCCTTTTTCCGTGGCATCTCTCAAAAGTTGAGCAATCTGAAGTGAAGTTGAATATATAGTAACAGATATTATAAGATAATATCAGGTAGAAATAATAAAAACAAACATATCAGTTTTTCCTTGAAGTATCATGTAGAAAATCAGAAATCTAAAATTAAATAATTGATAGATCAACGGAGTATGACGCTACAAGCATAGTCAACTATATATGACGCTACAAGCATAGTCAACTGTATATGACGCTACAAGCATAGTCAACTATATATGGCGCTACAAGCATAGTCGACTGTATTTGATGCTACAAGCATAGTCAACTGTGTATGACGCTACAAGCATAGTCAACTGTATATGACGCTACAAGCATAGTCAACTGTGTATGACGCTACAAGCATAGTCAACTGTGTATGACGCTACAAGCATAGTCAACTGTGTATGACGCTACAAGCATAGTC
>JAUEKR010406088.1:0-13196 GCA_031762895.1 Corambe burchi
TGGCATTAATTTAAAGATCGTATTAGCTGGATGAAGTTTATCTTTTATAATAGCTTTCGCTTTCTTTTTACTTCTTTTTAGAAATATGTCGTCAAGACATTTACTACACACAATTAAGGTATTAAAAAAGGAGTAACCGTTTTGATATTTGTTATCAGAATAAAAAGTTAGACAAGATCAATTTATTTATACATAAAGATAATAGTTTTTTATCTAATGAAATGTTATCCCAGATCTATTTAATGTTAGTTGATCCTCAAATCTATGTAATGTATAAATTAAATTGACCACCTGATCTAATACAGAATAAAGTGGATCTCTAAATCTGTCAATATAAATTGATTTAATCCCATAACATAACTAATGTGAATTAATGTAAATTAATTCCCAGGTGTGTTGAATTTAAAACAATAAAGTATTTATATAGCAATTTTCCATTTATTTATTAAATGCTCTTAATGCTTGAAAGAAGATTAATCCCCATGATGTATTTGATGTAAATGAATTCCTAGATATGTCAAATGTAAATTTAATCACTTGATCTTTCCATTGTACGTAAATCCCCAGATCTACCTGTATGAGTACACTGATGATTGTGAGCCGTCTGTGTGTCCCAGGCAGTGTTTTCCCTTCGCCATCATCACCTGTCAGTTGAATGAACTGCCAACCAAGTCCATTCTCAATGCCTTTTCTGTTAAGAAAGCACTTGTTCCTGACAAACCATCGCCGTCAAAGTCAAAGCCTTCTACTTCTTCAAAAACTACGGAGGAGAGCTCTACTTCGAAATTGCCAGAGTCTAGCAAGTCCAATTCGCAGCGTAAATCTGCCATCCTTCCATTACCATCATCTAAGTCTTCCAGCGCACATTCTTCTTTAGAGGTGAATCTCAAATCAAATTCAAATTCCAAATCGACTAAGCCGTCAGCCAAAACCTGTGATAGAAGTGGGAATATCCCTGCTGCTATCTCCTCTGTTGTATCCCACACGCATCATGACCGACTTCCAAGGAGGCAGAACTCCGAGCCGGCTCCGAAAACAAAAACAGATGGGCTGGTAGGACCCCAAAATGACTATGCACAGAGGATGGCGAATGCTAAGAAGGTTTTGGAGCAAGAGGCTAGCTCCAAATTCTCCGCCCTCGCAGATATGATTCCTCAGCATTCAAAGTCGCAAATGGCTGATCAATCCTCCGCCTTCTACTTGAATGCCAATCGAAGACATTCTCTAGAATCTGAGTTGAAGAATGAAACATTACGGCAATCAATTCAGCTGAAGCTACAGCAGCAAGCTCAGGGCGTAAATGTGATGCACCCGAAGAAAATCGGTCATCGGGAAGATCCAAGATTGTCCCGCAAATTATCTGCTGATGGAATTGACAGATCGGCCAAACCTGCTCAAATTATAATGCTTGATGACCAAGAACATGGATTTGCAAATGCTTTGGAGGCTGCCTTCGGTGATTCTGTTTCTTGCAATCGACGGAAGAAAAAACCCAAAAGTTCAACTGTACATCCTCCATCTACTTCGTCTTTATCTAATGTGTCAGTTCCCAAAAATATCCAATCTAGTCATTCAATTAAAAGCCATGGAAATATCTTCTCATCCTTATCATCTGTCTCTTCCTCCCCGTCAAAGCATTCCAATGAGTCTTCCATGACAGAAAAAGAAAAGAGTAGTTTCGGAAGTAAACGGAAACCGTCTCTTGGTTGTCGGGACCCAAAGTTGAAGAAAGCAGAACTGTTACCGCTGCCGGTGATTAACACAGATGGGACGTACTCTACAGTGCTTAGAGGTATTGTTGATGGCACTGTAAAGGAGGTGGACATTGTAAAGGAACCGCCTGCTCAATCTCAGAAAGACAAGTCTCAGGATCGCTATGAAATATCTTCTCATTCTTCAGGGACCAATGAATCAACGAAGCCTGAGAAAACTGTAAAATCACAACATGGGAAATCGATGGGTGTTTCCAGTGAAGAAGAAATGAGACGAAAGAAGAGCGATGAAAAACCGGATCTAAAGGAGTCCAAACGTTTGACGCATGGAAAAGAATATCTTCAAAGAAAGAACAATGCTAGGCACGAAAGTGGAATCTTTGAAGCATTTATGAGTAGAAATGAAATAATGCAGTCAAATGAAAAGACAGAACAGGGTCAACCATCCAGAAAAAGTTGTTTTGACGCTAAAGAGAGTTCCCATGTGACTGAGAGTGCAAAACATACTAGTTTAAAAATTTCAAAAGAGGATGTGAAGAATGTGCAAAGTTTGCAATTAAAGGCCAGTAAAAAGTATGAGGAACACTTAGTTGAAAGTTATAAAGATGACAAATTATCCCACATTAGTTCAACAATTTCAAAAGCGAGTAGTGTTACGGACGTACAAAGTTTGCAACCAAAGGCTTGTAAAAAGTGTGAAGAACACATTCCTGCTGAAAGTAACAATGGTGATGAATTATCCTCTAAGTGTCTTTCACAGGGCAAAGAAATGTCTCTACGAAAAGAAAATGAGACATCGACTTGTAATGCAATGAATCAAATAGGAGATGATGAAACTGACTCGGTATCATCTGTTACCAAGTGTTGTGAAATTGACTCTCAATCCCCAAAAGACAATAGCTCCTCCAAATCTCAGGAAAGCGTGGCTGTTGAATATGTGAGTAATAAGGGATTTACGAAATCTGATCCGGTTATAATTATTGAAGACTCTCCAAAACCTGTAGACATGGCTTATCAGATGGAGATGGATGTGAGTCTTATTTCTCCAAGCTCAAGTGATTCTAAGAAAGCTTCCACAGCAATGAGTTATTATTCCCCTGCTAAGGATAAGTTTTTATCTGCTAAACGCTTGCCCATAATAAATAGTTCTACAGTGTCCCAACCGATGGAGAAAGAATGTTCTTCGTCTAAGAAGGATAGCCATCATACAGGAGGAAAAAATAGTGAAATTACTGCTAGCACTAGTACTAGTACGAAAAAAGATGTAGTTTGTAAAGACAATTCACCAGTGCCCATATCTCCATTGATAGCCGACGCCATCAAGAAAATAAGTCTTAATCTGACGAGGAAAATTTTTGATAACGATTCAGATACAAATACGCTTTCACCTTTCTCGTTGGAAAAGTTCATTGCTAAAGAGAAATCCAGCTCTTCACCACCACTAGCAACTGAGGGCTGTGCAAGCGTTGGGGAATTGCCTTTGGTCGTACCTACATCCGATGGAGACGTTGAATATCCGAAAGCGTTGCCGATGGAAGTTTTGGGCATATCTCATTACCTGGACGCTATGTGTAACCTCAAGTTCCAGCCATCTATCCTCTTAGTGGAATGTCTCAAGGTAATCAACTTTACACTTTACATCTATCTATATGTTTTTTATTTCTTAGTCATTAGTATGTTGCACAATGCTTGGGTGATAAAAAACCCAAAACATTATAGTGGCTGAGTGTTTAAGGTATTTTAACTACTGATCAAAGGATTTTGTGTTCAACCCTCATTAGAGGCATTGTGGTCAAACATTTGAGCAAGGTTGCTTACGTTTATTGTGCTGGACTTCTGTTGATGCTTGGATAACGTTGGAAAATAACCAGCATTTCCTGCTCCAGTCTTGGACTACGGATGAACAGGCACTATAACAACAAAGTGCGGTTTAAATTGTTTGTAGCTTGGCTTCTTTTCTATTTTTATTTTTCATTTATGAGTAATTGTAATAGTAGTAGTAGTAGTAGTAGTAGTAGTAGTAGTAGTAGTAGTAAGCAACTAAATTAGGGTGCGGTGTGTGTGTATGTCGTGGTAGACGACAATTATTCACTCATATTGAATGAACTTGCAGAATGGCCTTTCTCGATTATGGTTACTCGAGAAAAGTGAGTAATCAGGACTAGTCCAGTCAAACTCCTTTTTTCTGAGTTTTACTTTAGTCCTATGTTTGATTGATTAGATACCTTTTGGGATTAGAACCAAATTATTTACTACACCGTTCAGCTCTTTTGATATAACACTGCCTGCGTTATAATATTTGATGTAGTCGACTACGCTTGTTATGATGTTTTTGGGGAACAAGAATAAGGATCGCTATATCCGAAGTAAACTACAATCATCATATTTAGTATAGGGATGGTTACGTGAAAAAAGGATTGCTACATCCGGAAATCGCTATACTTAAGACTGCGCATCGGTTCCATGGATTTTTTCTATGCTATGAATGTCTCTTGTCTCTTTTTCCTAGATCCTAGATAAGTAGATATGGATATTTCTATTTTTTTGTTCTATTTCTTTTATGCCTCAGTGCTTTATTTCTTGATGAATTTATTTGTGTTTCTCTTAATTTGGTTGCAGGTGATTGGGCCGGAGAAGGAATGCGACAACTGCAATATTTGCAAGAGAGATAAGAATCAGGAGGTTCAAAATGCAATCAGAGTTTTGGAACAATCGGGCAATTTGGTGCATGACCACAGTGATTCCGAAGGGAGTGATGATGAACGCCTGCACATCGACCTTGGCCTTTCTACGTCATCCGTTCCTAATAACACTAGGATCAATGCTCCAATTCGTCATTTTGGTGATGAAAACCCTTTTCCGCAGACAAAAGACTCGACTGCAAGTGAGCGTATTCCGCAAGAGAAGGTGATATCTTCAAGTGTGCAGTGTTTTAGTGAGAAGGGAGATAAAGTGATGAAGGACAGACAGTTCAATGTTAGTACCTCTAGAACAAATATGTCAATGGACCAAAATTATTATCATCAGTCTCAGGCTTTCCTTTCTGTGGATCGTACAAATCAATCTTTAAACATGCCAAAGTTTCCATCTAATGAAAGCAATGATATTAGTAGCGGCATGCAGGAGATAAAACCTGTTGAAAAAGAAAACATGCCAATGGTTTACCCATCAAGAACACCAGGTAGATCAGTCGTGGAAGGAAGGCTTCCTGACATGAATGCGACTGAAAATAGAAATTTGTTTGATAATATTAATTGCGTCAGAGAGAGCAGCTTTGGAAGTAGTCATTCTTCAGATGCTACAATTATATATCCTTCTTTTATCTCAGATTCGTCATCCCAGCATTCTGATGCTTCTTCAAATCCAGATAAACCTATGGGTCTTAAAAGGAAAGAATCTTCATCAAATGAAACTCAAGATTGTGATATAACTTACCCTCCCGAGAAAAGAAAACGCTCCAGATTTGACCAGCAGTCGTCAGTGTCAATAGAGAATGATCACATCTCATCATCTGACGTCGATCTAAGAACAACTTTAACTCCATCTACAGAGTACCAACATTTGCCGTTGCTTGCTGGAAGCTCAACCATGAGTCGTTGCCCTTCTTCCGGTTATGGTACTGCAATGGAAGGATTGGATCAGCATGACCCAAACGATAGTAGCTGTCACCCGGCCCTTTTATCTCAACACTCGTATCCGTATGCAATGGAAGATCCCAATTTTGGGGATGTGGATTATCGACTACAGAATTTCACCAACACTGCTACTCCAGCTTCTATGCCAAGAGACAATTCTGCTTTGGTTTCTTCAACTTCGCTGGGTTCACAGTCGTACAACCAAATTAGGCAGTCGCCTTTTGGATTTGGAGCAATTTGTGAAAATGGAGACGTTGATTACCGCTACTCGTATCTACCCACTGAATCTGCTACCCACGATAATTCCCTGATACCACCAACGCAATACTATGCTCCAGTCTCCTCAAGCTCTGATAATTCTTATTGGTCTTCTTATCCTTCTGCTCCTAATCCAACTCCATCTTCAGTTATGTCATCACATGCCAAATTCCCTGAACCTCAATGTGCTTCTTCCGTTTCTGCACAAAATGACTTTCTCAAGGATGGGAATTGGGCTTATACTTCAAACATCAGTAAGAGATCGTGGTCTTCTATTCCTCCTCACAACATCTCTAATCCTTCTTCCGGGAATTCAGAGTCTTTCTCTAGTGAGTATAAATCTAAGGATAAATCATCAAAACCTAGCAGTTCTAGTACAGATTGCCAAACTCATTCCTCTAACTCTAAGACATCTTCTGTAACGGCACGACCTTGTCCTGTTGAATACCGATCAGGGTTGAAGTTGAAGCAATCCCCTAAAGTTCAAACTGATAAAGGTCACGGAAAAAATGATGACAAAAGTTGTAGGCCAACTGAATGCACTTCCTCTGAAATCTCACGCATTTCGTCGTCGCTGAATCCTGCTCAAGAGAGTTCATTTGAGGAGGCAAACAGTACCACAAAAAGTTTGAGTGAACGTTCATTAATTTTAAAGTCAAAAGAGTCTCAGGGTTTACCTACCAATGACGATACAAACAGCTGGAATGAGTGTAAAGTCAACTCAAAGTCCATGAAATGGGGTCAGGGTTTGATAGATTTCACCGAAAAAAGTTCAGAGCAAGATTTCTCAGATCCAAATCTTACAAGACTAACTTCTGGTTTTTATGTTGAGAACAGTGTGAGTAAACACAAGGAAGACATCGCAAAACCTGAGTTAGAATGGATTATCCAGCACCCAGTAAATGCCAAGCCTTATAGCATTCCTGGTTTTGATATTGAATGTACAGATTCTATTAATTTAAAAGAGCCATCTTCTATTGAAGATCCTCCTACCGGAAATTCGGCTCCCTCTGTTACTGAACTAGCGAAAAGTGAAAAATTGGCATCACTCGATTCGCAGCGCTCCCTGTCTGTGAATGATAATTCTACTGGTCGAGATGGAGCAGCATTAGTAGAGAATGAAGTAATCAGCGTCAGTGCCTTACAAAATGATATTTTACCAAAAGTGAATCACAGTGATTCGCTTCGAAATGCTAGGAAGTGCAAGCAAATTGTCAATTTCTTCATCAATGATAAATCTAACGATGCACCAAAAAGCACCAAGGAGAACACGGCTAAACTTGCTGACTGGGACTCCTGTAAGAGTAGTGATGATGTGAAGGGTCAGGAGATAAATTCTCGATCTAAGGATGAATCGTTGCCCAAGTTGGCGGCTTTGTCTGAGGGTATCGACAGAATTTGCCAAGCTAGCGTTGATCTAAACCTATTAAATCTCTGCAAAGAAGCCATAGAGTCAGTGAAGACCTTGGATCGTAAAACTTTGCAGTCATTGGATGCAGAAGGAAGTGCGACAAATATAACTTGCGTCAACTCTCCAGGTGTGACCCCAAGCGAGACATGGGCTGTAAATCATGATGCTGTGAAACCTGGTGCTGCTTCTGCAACTTCTGCAACTTATAATTCTGAAGACAACACAAACAAACTTGATATTTCATCTCGCCATCATCAGTATGAGGATCCTTTGACGAAACGCAGCATTGCAGATTTGGGCAAAACTAGTGGGAAACCCGGTTCAAAGATGTCTGACATTTTGACAGGATCAGATTTAAAGCATTTTTCTAGTATTCTACGGCAATTGAAGTCTGGTCAGCTTGACCCAACGCCTTCACATACTCCAACTAGCAGTCAATCATGGAATAGTTGCGTGGAGGAAAATGCTAGACTTTTATCACACTCTAATGACCAGCAGCCTAATGAGATTGGGCTCGATGCTGCTCCAGTTCACAAACTCCTTGGGGAAACTGCGGGGGATCAAGCATTGAATGAAAATATAATCCTCTCAGCACAACATGCTTGTTCCCAAGTGTCAAATCCAAGGTATGATCTCATTGACCAGACTTTGTCATCTGATGTTACATCTACGACTTCTGATGAGAGAGCAACTGTGCCTCTTCTATTGTCAAAATCTGTCAGTAATGAATCTGAGTTTAAATCTCACGAAGAAAAAGGCTCTTCTGCAATGGAGGATGAAATCCTTCCTGCTGATTTGAATGAGTATTCACGTCATGCGCAAATGCAGAATGAAAATGATAGGAATAAGATGATGAACAATGATGGTAATGGTATTTCTTCCGTCTTTGCTGACAAGTCTTTATCTTCATCGGTAGAAATAGATTCAAGTCACGATTCCATTCCAGAAACAAATTCAAACCTTAGAAATAAACATTATCAGCAGGATAAAGAGACTGGCTCTTCCTTAGACAAGTTCAAATCAAGCCAGAGTAAAAATGATTTGGGATCTTACATCTACAAGGGTGGTTTTAAATTGAAAGATAAACATCCATCTCTTAGTGAAACATTTGATCATTCAAGTTCTGTTCCATCAGGGACTGAATCTGACATTCAACTCAACACGAGTCTCAACAAACTGACATCAAAGACATCTTCCATACTCGCCTCTAACTCAAACTCATTGGAGAGAAGCATTTCAGATCCGATTTGTACGACTGATAGAAACATTTTCAGCAGTTTGTTAAAATCAAACAACCTTGACAAAACTGAAACACCAACACCTTGTCTGAGAGATGTAGGAAGATATTGCAACACTTCCCCAGACAAGGCTCCTTTGGCAGGATCACTTGATAATCAAAAAATCAATGAAAAAATAAAGTCACCAGCCGATGCAGCTATAGAAAAGAATCGCTCTTTTATGGATTCAAACATTTTCCAAAACTTTCGTTCTGGTATGGTTTATAAAGAATCGCATGAGACTCAATCAGTAGATAGGAGTGTTGAAATTGATCACGTAAACAATCTTGGAGAATGTGTCTCTGGAAAGAAACAAATTCCTGAAAAGTGCCATATTGCTGTACTGAATGATAATACCTCTGGTGGAGATTATGATGAGAAAATAGAATTAATTTCGGACAGCGAAACATGTGAGAGTGAATGTGCTTTGAAAATGCTCGATTTATCAGCTCAAGTTACAGTTACAGATCATGCTGAGAAGAATATTGACTCAAAGTTAGTCACTTCTTCCACTGAGACAGTTGATGAACCAGATAAAGAAAAAGGTTCTGTTTTGGTGATAGATGGTAAAGATGTCGGAAATCATTTTACTGAGACTAATATGGGGAAAGATTGTAGAAAATTGACCTCTGAGGCAATGACTGTTAAAGATGGTGAGCAGCAAGCTGTTGAGGCTATTGATAAAGACAATGGAAATAGCACCAAAGGGATAATAAGTGGTAGAGATAATGGAAAAGTCTCCATACAGATTATCGATGATGATGAGGATAGTAAAGATTCCATAGAAATAATTGGCATTGAAGATAGTGGAAAAGTCGCCATAGAAATAATCGATGATGAAGATAGTGGGAAAGTTTCCTCAGGGACAATTATTGATAATGATAAAGCTGGTGGAAAAGTTTCAATAGAAACCAAAATTGATGGTGAAGACGATGGAAAGAGCTCTGTAAAGACAACTGCTGAGGCAGACGGTAGCAAGCAACAAGCTTCTACTTCTACACACAGCTCTGAAACCACAGATACTGTTAGTTCCAAAAAGTCAAAGCCACAATTGACTGAATTCCCAATCGAAGCTCTTGGGGCTGCCAGAGATTTGATCCTCAGCCAATTGCAGATGCTGTGTGATGATGGTAATGATGAGAATGAGGATGAGAAGAGGGAAGAGAATGATAGAGGTGGGGGTAATTTTGATGAGGAAAGTGAGGAAGATGTCAGATGTGTCCAAGTGGAGCGTGTGGAAAGTGACGAAGAAGGTCAGATTGCCAGCTCCCCTGAGTCACCTATTCCGGATAGCAGCGTTGACCTTTTGCAGCAAAAAAATACTTCTCTCTCTTCAGATGTCATTGAAAGAGACGTGATGAAAACTCATCCGGAACAGAATTGTCTCCAGCATACGCCAAAGCTGAGAGACAGTATTGTAATAACGGTGAGGAGCTCGCCAGAGATCGACTCAAGCCTCAGAAGCTGTCAAGATAGAGCAAGAAGTGCCAACCAAAAACCTAGTGATCTCATCTACGTCAGCTCTGACAATGATGATGCCAATCCTTTGAAGCGGATAGTTAGTATAGAAAGGACTTCCAAGACCAATCTTCATTCACCAGCCATTATGCTAGACTCTGACAGTGAAAGTGGCACTCCATCAAGAGTGGTGTCGGTCAGAAGACTTACTGATTATACCAATACCAGTTCTCCTTATAAATATGTCATACCAAAGACTCCTACTTCTACTTTACACCTAGGCAGAAATGAAAATAATTTACAACCCAGATCTGTCTCAGTGAAGAACAGAAAATTGTTGCACGAACCACCTCATGACTTATTATTTCCTACCCGCAGATCCTCTCTGCAGAATTTATCACAATGTGAAAATCCTGGACGTAGCGTGACTAGTCTTCGGAAGAAAACTGTGGATCAAGACATGTACGATATTGTTAGCAGCTCGTCTAACGACAAGCCTTTGAGCCAGATTGCTGCAGATAGACACAAGTTTGTCCAACAACAACAACATGCCTCACTTTCTGTTTACGAGGAAGTCAGCTGTGATGAAGAGGTAGAATTGTCTACAAGTAAAACAGACCCTTTTGTTTTGCAGGATCGCCAGTGTTTATTCTCAAGGGAATCTTCACCCTCTGGTCTTAGGGGACTTGGGGATCAAAGAAATCAAAGATCGCTGTCTAATGATCGAAAGCGTCAACATAATTCCTTGCAAGTGGGTGTTGCTTTGAAAGATAGTGTTCAGCTTGAATTAAAGAAATTACGAGATCGGTCTTTACCGCTAGAGAGTGGCCATGGTATGAGTAAGAGATTAAAAGAAAAATCTTCTACTTCTATTCATGATCACAATCGCCATGACAACTTGAGAGCTACTCATGGTTTTCAAGACAGTTCTCCTTCTACTGTTACAAGTCAAGGAATGAAGCAAGGGAAAGTGCGTGAGAGTATGGAACTGAGAAACTTTGAAAAGCATTCAAATAAGGATTCTTCTGCTTCTACAAAATGTGATAATAGCTATAAAACCAGGCACGGAGAGAAGTTATCTTCTAAAGAGAAAAATCTCAAAAGTCAATCACCTCTAGAACATAACTCCAGAAACATATCTGGGGAAAGAGATCGGACTTCTTTAGAGTGTGATTTCAGAACTAAACAAAGGGATAAAACATCACCTGTGGATCGCAGTTTCAGAAATCTGCCAATTGAGAGTTCTTCTTCTATAGAACGAGGCACAAAAGATGGACAAAGTGAAAAAACATTGAAATATGGTTCTAGGAACAGATCTAGGGAAAGATCTTTTGAACGCTCTTTTAGAAACAGATCAAGGGAGAAATCTGTTGAGAGGCCTTTAGCGCGAGACTTGAGAAAGAATTCTAGAGAAAGTTCTTCACAACAGTTAGAGAGTAGTTTTAGACAGAGACAAAGAAATAGATCTTCTTCAGTTGATCGTGGGTCTCTAAGCAAGCCTAGTGATAGAATTCCTTCTGAAGAGCGCCGTACCAGTTCAAGGATGAGACTGAGAGAACGTTCACCATTACTGCCTACCCCTATAATTACACTACAAAATAGATCTCCCTTTGAGTCCAGATACCGAAACAGATCTAGAGATAGGTCTTCATCTTTAGAGCGCAGATTCAGAAGTAAGTCTAGAGAGAGGTCTCCCCTTGAGCGTAGTTACAGAAATAGGTCTAGAGAGAGATCTTCTTCCATTGGGCGCAGATTGAGAAATAGGTCTAGAGAGAGATCTTCTTCTATTGGGCACAGATTGCGAAATAGGTCTAGAGACAGATCTTCCATTGGTAACAGATCCAGAAATAGGTCTAGAGACAGATCTTCTTCCATTGGGCGCAGATTGAGAAGTAGGTCTAGAGACAGATCTTCCATCGGACTCAGATCCAGAAATAGGTCTAGAGACAGATCTTCTTCCGTTGGGCGCAGATTCAGAGATAGGTCTAGAGATAGGTCTTCTTCTATAGAGCACAGATACAGAAATAGTTCTCGAGAGAGGTCTTCTTCCTTAGAGCGTGGGTTCGTACATAGATCTAGAGGAAGGCCTTATCTAGCACAAAGTTACAGAGATAGGCCTCGAGACAGTTCATCTTCTTTAGAAAGACCTTTTAGAAAAAGGCTAAGAGACAAATCTTCTTCCTTAGAAAGACCATTTAAAAGCAATCTGAGAGGCAGATCTCCATCGTTAGAGCATAGAACCATTAGAGAAAGGTCGTCATCTCGAGATCACAATTGCCAAAATCTGCCCCCAAGAGGATTACTATCTCCTCCTGTGGGTGGTAGAGTTGAAATGGGCTACCATCCACCTTCCTTTGATTATCCATATTCATTTGAACATGATTATGAAGTGCCACAAAGAGATTTGATGCCTCTTACTTCCCCAGACTATAGACACCCTGAAGTAGGCATGCGGATTCCCACTCTGCGATGAAAAGATATGGAGACATTTTCAGTTTCACTTTTTATCTGTCGTACATTGTGTTGTTTTACCATAGTGATTACCAAATTGATAATGAAAGAAACTCATTCCAATTCCTAACTTAGATAAATCCGGTGCTTTTCATTTATGATTTTATTGTACTTTTTTACTTTTAAGTGTAAACTTGAGATTTATGAGTTTTATTAATTTCAGGGTGAAGAAACAGATGACAGAAAACACCAAGTTAATGATGCAAAGATGGTTTCATTGATTTATCTTTTTCAGTGCAATTTAAGGTCAACATCATTATTATTATATTGCTGCCTTGCTTTTTTTATTTAATGGTAACGGTATTTAGTATTCAGTAAGATTTTAAATATGATTTTTTTCATTTTTTTCATGTCTGACAATCTTCCCTTCCAGCAAACTCATTTTGAATAAAACATAACACCACGAAGGATGTTTTAGACCTAGACTTATGAGAATATGACATCATTGTTGATAATCATAATATATAGCATTACAATTTGACTGATCTATGTGTGTGTGTGTGTGTGTGTGTATAGAAGAATATTAAAATTAATTAGATGTATTATAAATATGAATTAATATATAATATAATATTATTTTTGCTTATCTATCATAAATAAATTGTTATCATATTTTATTCTATGATCCCGCTATTTGTTAGGTGATTTGCAGCAATGAGGAAGGGTATTCATGTTTAGGGAAAAAAAATGGCAGCTATGTGGTTATGATTTGATTGTATCAGTATCAGTGTTGAATATCACATTTACAAGGCTGCCAACTAGCCTGAATTTTTAGGGATATCCTGAATTATAGCCCCCTATCCTGAATTCCTGAATTTTGTCTGAAAACCCTGAATTTTAGAGGTACTGAACAAGTGATACTGAAACATCAATGTTGTTTATTCTTTCAGTTCATTTCTTTATTCTATTGCATCTCCAGAGTGAAGATATAGGA
>JAUEKR010406199.1:0-13189 GCA_031762895.1 Corambe burchi
CAAACAAAACAACCCCCCCCCCCCCCCCCCAAAGTTAATTGTTTAAAAAAAAAATCCAAAATTATACAGCCACTTCCGTGTTGGTTGTGTAAAACCGCGATGCCAAAGTTATAATTTTCTTCTTTCCAAAATCTTTGTTTCTTTTTCGTTTTCCCTTGTAGTTTCTTCATTTTCTTCTTCTTCCACGCCCCTCCTCCCTTGTGTTTCTTTATTTTATCACCCCCCCTGTCTTTCTATTTTATTTTTATCCCTAATGTCTCTTTATAATTTCTTAAAAACATTTTTAAAATTGTTCCTGTTGTCTTTTTTTCCTTTTTTTCTACAGTGTATTAAGAGTGATAATCATTTTAGGCCAAATTTTTTCCTACAACAGTCATAATTTTGGCATAAATTTCTATATATTATAAATATCCGACGGTCGCATGTTGTCTTTTAAAATAATTTTCTTGATATATATATATATATATATATATATATATATATTTTTTGTATTGCTTAAATGTTTGTTCTTGTTTTATAATGTTTGATTTGGTTGTTTTTATTCGTTCATTCAGCTCAGTCCACCAAAAAAAAAACGACAAAATATTTAAAGGCATTCTAATGTCTAATGGTTATTTTATTAATTCATTTGTTTGTTTTTTCATCCTCAGAATCATGTATGTTTTCATGTTAAGTAGTACAGAACCTTGCAAATGTGGATGAGAATTGGGTTAGACTGACAGATATTTAAAATTGTTGATAGCCTATGTAACAATAGTAAACCAGCAGTTATTTATTAAATTGAAGGGGGAAAATGGATTTGAAGTGTTCATTTTGTTTAATGCTGGTATTTGTGATGACAGTGGCTGTTAACATAGAAAAGTTCAATGCAGGCAAAGACCAGTATGAGTTAATGCATCACCGTTCTCAGATGCCCAAATACGGACAATGTTGGCGTGATTCCATTGATTTGCTTCAAAAAGGATGCAGCGCTCTCACTGATGAAGTACAGACCCGGCTAGCATTTGCTTACCTCAATTGTTTCCTGCAGGTAATATTTTTATATCAATCTTTCATGATTAGTAGATAGAGACGTTTTTTTTTTTAGATTCATCATAACCGTTATAATATGAATATGTTTATTAGAGAACTGGACAAAAATATCTTGTTAAATGCAAGTTATTTTTTATGTGTTATATATATTATATACAACATTATTTATTTAATTAATTATTATAATCTTTTAAATTCATTCTGTGTTATTCTTTTAATTATAATTGTAATTAAATGCGTTATAGTGTATGGAATATTTTGAAAATAGTCTAGTCTCCAACAAACTGCATGATTTTATTGGAATTATAAAAAAAAAGCTAAAGTATCTCTGCTAGTTATATTTTTGTTTTTAGATTATATTTATTATTTTAATTTTATAAATATGCTTATTAAAGTTTTATGTTTTGAGTGCTCCACAAATGTTATGGAGTGTTAATGATATATAAATATAATGCAACAATTTGCTTATTTTGACTTAAATTGCTGGATTATAATTCAATCAATATAACCTAAAAAGCATTATTATGTTTTTGCTTTATTCGTAACCTACTTGATATATTATTTATGCTATCTTTATCTAAACATTTAGATCCAAGGACAAGATTCTATGAGATGCGACTCTGATATGAGCCTAAAAGACTGCACAGGTCAATTGTCTGATGGGGATCGCAACTCTCTGTCGACATTTTTCATCCACACGCAAAATATGTGTTATTTCCTGCAAGCACAGGTGTGGCAGGAGGAAACTGACAGGACTGTGTCAAAATTGGCTGAAAGTTCATCTGAGGTAATTAAACAAATTTTGCTGTCCCTGCAGTTTTTTGCCATTTGAAACAACAAAATTTGCCATAATTTACCTCAAAAAGGGCAAAATTTGCCAATTTTTTGCCAAAAATTTGCGACTCAATGTCAATGTATGAAACAAGAGCAAAAATATTCCAAAAAAAAAAATCAATTAAAAAAACAACAAAATTTCACTAACTCTGACGCTAACACACTCATTTATAAACAATCAGCATAACAATGTACACAATCACTTACAAAACAAAAATGAATGAAAATCCCTTAAAATTAACTATATTATTAGCAACGAAAATGCTTTTAAAATGGAAAGAGTTATAACACCGGTGATAAAAGCAACTGTAGCAACTGCTCTGTAGAGTTTCTATGATTGTTGCAATATTTGCAGCAAAAACAAACCAAAACAACAAACAAACAAGTTAACAACAATGCCTGTCGAAATACAGAAGAAACGGTAGTAGTGCTAGTACTACCAGACCAGTACTAAAGAGCAGTAGTTGACTTAGAAATGATGTCAGTAGAGTAGGGCCTTGTTATTGTTATTGCAGTATTATTCGTACCTGAAGTGCCATGCAGTAACATAAAACGTAGTAGTTCAAAGTACAGCAGCAGCAGTGGTCGTAGTAGTAGTAGTAGAAGTTGTAATCGCGGTAGAAGTAGTAGCAGTAGGAATATATTATTATTATGGTATACCATGGTCGTAATGTGATTATAATATGATTTTGCTGCTGATGCTATTGTAATCGCAATTATAGAAGTAGAATGAAATGTATGCTTACTTTAAATAAGAAGAATGATAGAGTAGCACTGATATGTTATGGTAAGAGTAGAAGCAGTGTGGTGATGGCAGCCATATTAATACCGTAGAAGTTCATGATCACGTTCCAATTAGTCATTTAGTGTGCTTCATTAGGAATACTAATATAAAACTAATTGAATATCAATAATGGCAACAGATAATTAAGGCTGCTGTATTTTGTCTATATATTTATAGATTAGTCTTATGTTAATAGTAATAGTAAATAAGTGCGCTTCAACTATCTAGCTTCATTGCTACTTCTAGCGAACCTATACATGGGTATCATGCAACATAGTCATCGTTACTGCTGTATTAGTATTAGGATTACTATAAATGCATAACTGCTCGGTGACCAATGTCCTATTCTTATATTTATTAGCGTACTAATACTAATACCAATAGTGATAACCCAATCAACAACAAAAAAACAAACAAAAAAACAAACTTGCACTTTGGCCTCATGCCTGACATTTATGATTGGACTATACTTTCTTTCTTTCTTCTTATATTTATTTATTTTTTTTTGCTCAGTATTTTGCTCTTTTTTTTATTGCCTTATAATCACGTAAAAATCGCTAATTTTGTCCAAATGCAGCAAAATTTGCAGCCGCGAAAAACTGCGGGGACAGATTTTCAGCATGTTTGGGTATTAATAAGATGTTTAGTTACAGTTCAGTGCTTGCCACGTCCGACAAGATCAGGTACAACGAGAAGTAAGTTGCATGACGCATCTTTGTTTATGTTTCTTCTTTCTCTAGGTAAAAACAATAGGTGCCTTTAAAGATGTCCGTAGAGGGTGAATTTGTATCGAATGAGGTCATAGCTATAGTAATTAGCTTTCTACCTTTCACTCATTTCTTGAACTAGGCATCTCTCTCTCCATTGATGGACTCAATCATGTAAACATGATCTGATGAGCAATAAGTACTTGCATTTCTTCAGACGTAGTATACAATGTAATTATTAGAATATAGTACAGAAATGATATAGCTAGCATATTCTTAGTTCCCTCTTATAACAATATCTGTTCTTGATTCTGTGGACTAGACTTTAACTAAGAATTTAATTGTTGATAATGGATGTTTCCACTCTTTTATCACAATTGTTTACATTTTTAAGGCTATTGTTGTTGCTCATTGTTTCCTCTTTTTTATATTTTTTATTTACCCTGGTTTTTTTTTACCCCATAGATTCCTTTAAATTAGAAGTTTGTATATGGTCGAGAAGAGTACTTTTTTTCTACTTTCTAAATGCTGTTTGCTTGTTGCTTATTTTAAATTTTTATCACAATTACAATCTTCTTTATTTTTCTCACTTAGGTTGCTACAAGCTTGAAGGCTTCGCATAGTTTGCAAGAAGAGATCCTCTTGTCCCAAAACGAAAGCCTTCAAAACCAGGCTATGCTGATGTACCATGCAAATAAGCTGCGAGATGTCATCAATGCTTCATCCGATGATGTCAGATCCTTGTTTGAAGAGTTAAAGGTAGAGTTTTAAAATTTTTTTTTTTTCATTCATTTATTTTCAATTTACTTATCCATTTCAATGGTACTTCCTATCTGGACTAAATAAATTAAAAAAGCAAATGAAAATAGGGAAAAATGTAGGATTGCGCTAGAGAGAACTCCATTTCAAGAAAACCAACTAAGATATAAACAAGCTGCTGCAATTGTTGAAAGAACAGTTAAACAATCCAAGAGGGAAAATACGGCATAAGACTGCTTGTAATTTGGATTTACAAAGAAGTGGAGCCAAAGCTTGGTCTTTGGTATCAAATTTGTGTGGAGGGAATAGAAAATCAAAACACCAATATTTACAACGGAAGAAACTATTGCTTGTCAACAAAAGAAGGCTGAAGCCTTTAACGAGCATTTTGCTTCAATAAATAAATCAGGACCCCATACCCCCCAAGATAGTTCTCACTGCAAAAAGTTAAAAGCCTAAGAAGCAAGCGCCAAGAGTGAATATATCCCTCTTGGACGAATAATTCTCCATATCTGAACTCAACAGAGCAATGAAGAAGCTTAAATACCATAAGTCTCCTGGACCAGACAAGGTACTTAATGAAATGCTGAGTGGGCTCGGTTTTGAAGGGAAAATGGCCCTATTGGAACTAATCAGCAAAACTTGGAGAGAAGACAAGCTTCCGAAATCCTGGCGATATGCCATCATCACACCGATTCTGAACAAAGGAAAGACAGTCAAAGACCTTAACAACTATCAACCTATCTCCTTTACTTCCTGCATTGGAAAAATAGCAGAGAGGATAGTGAACAACAGGCTGTACTGGTGGCTGGGAACAAGCAAGCTTCTTGACCATCACCAAGCTGGTTTCAGACTAGGACAACTGATTAGTGACCAATTGTTTCAACTGTGCTAGTCAGTTTCTGATGGCTTCCAGAAACAAGAGCACACAATGGTCATTTTTGTAAATCTCCAGCAAGCATTAGACAGAGTTTGGAGAAAAGGTTTACTTTGGAAAATGCTGGAAATCCGAGTCCATTGAAAGATCTATAAATGGATCAAGAACTTTCTGACGGATAGACTTATTCAAACCAAATACCAATACAGTCTGTCATCCAAAGCTCCCGTTGAAGAAGGACTACCACAAGGTTCTGCACTCAGTTGCACCCTCTTCTTTATTTACATAAATGATCTTCCCAATATATTGGATTCCAACAAAGCGCTGTTTGCCGAAAACCTCACGATGTGACATACCAGTAAATCACCCCTTAATGTAGACCTTGAAAAACTGCATGACAACTGCCAAACCTGGAAACTGAAAATCAATTCTAAGAAGACCGTCTACAAAATATTCTCAAAAAGTAACAAAGTGGCAATAATAGAGTCCAATCTCTTACTTGGTGACTCCAAATTATATAAAACTGACAATCTAACATGTCTTTGTATAGAACTTGTCAGTCAGCTCTATTTCATAAAACATACAGCA
Organism: Corambe burchi; assembly: GCA_031762895.1. Taxonomy (NCBI): domain Eukaryota; kingdom Metazoa; phylum Mollusca; class Gastropoda; order Nudibranchia; family Onchidorididae; genus Corambe; species Corambe burchi. The sequence goes on from JAUEKR010406199.1 coordinate 5,582, forward strand.
AATCTAAAAGAGAAATCAACTAAAAGGCTCAACCTCCACCACTAAAACACTTTTAGACAGTTATATATCGGTTATGTGCGATCAGTACTGGATTACAATATGGCATTGCTTACATGTTCTAAAACAAGGCAATCATCTGTTGACAAAATTCAGAATCAAGCTGTGAGGGTTTGTCTCAGGAGCAATGAGGGCAACACCAATGGCAGCATGTGAAGTCCATTCTAACATCAAACCCCTCAGACTTAGAAGAAAAGTTGAAGCACTGGAAATGGTTGAACACTTCAAAAGAATGGATACTGATCATCCTAATAGAAAACGTGTTGACAGTTGGAGCAAGCAAACCAACCTAAGAAATGGCAGAAAACATCATTAACTCATGTCAAAACTGGATAATAGTATATATACAGATGGCCCAGCATTCAAGGGAACGCACAATGCTGGATACGGAGCAAGGATTGAGTTTCCTGACTAAACTCAATGAAATTTACAATGCTTGCAGTTCCTCGTGGGGAAACTTTGAAGCAGAAGCAATGACTATAGAAACTGCTCTACTCCATCTCAAATCAGTTTTCAATGTTTACAAAGGATTGAAAATGTAATATTCTCTGATAATATATCTGTCCTTCAGTCCATTGACAATGAACGATGGGATAATAGTTGTTGCTGTTCCTTGGCTTTGACAATCCATGACTTTCTGGAAAGCTTCAAAGTCAGAGTTGTTGTACGGTGGATTCCGATGCATACAGACATTTAGGGAAATGAAAGACCAGATATGCTCGCAAAGAGAGGTTCATCTTCTTTACAACTGGCGAGACCAGTCTCCCAACGTATCACATAGCAAATGATTAGAAACAAGAGGGAGATCTGTCTAAATGAATGGGCAATCGACAAAACGGAAGTTCTTTTCAAATACATCCTCCGTCCAAAAGGAAACGACCATATTGACAAACTGACAAGTAAAGAGCAGACAATCATCTTTAGACTAAGAACAAAACATGTCCCTTTAAACCACCATCTAAACAGAATCACTGCTGACACCACCCCAACATGTCCACTGTGCACTGTTGAGCATGTACTTTTTGAATGCCCAGCTCTTGAGGATATCAGAGAACAGTACCTGCCTGATCTTCCTAATATAGAAAATGCTCTATATGCAGATACTCACCAGCTTAAACGAACCTGTTGTTTCTTTGCCATGTTTTCAGGCCGATGGGTAATAGCCCCAAGGGCTGCTGGATCCGTTAAATAAATAAAATAAATTAACGGTACTTTGAGCGATGATCCTTTGCCCTGTAACCATGGCCAATGGACCTACAGATCTTAATTTGAGAAACACTCGGATAGGCTCTATAGTGTAAAGTCAATATTTGGTTTGTCTGGCAGATATTGTTGAATAAATGTCCTTGAGGACAGGGCACTCAGAAAGTACATGCTCAGTTGTTTCATCATTCCTTGTGCATTTTGAGGCAGTAATTTTATTCATATAATGATTTAAAGGCATTGACTGATGTATTTAACAGATTTTCACATTTTGATGTGGAAGGTTTTTTTTTCCATGAGCATTCTACCTTTAATTTAAATTGACATTCAGTCTATTTAAGAGGTTTAACTATGTATTATATCTACTATTTTGTTATGTATTAAAAAAAAGAAAAAGTTATGGTTATGATATGATGTAAAATTGAGATCTATTTTCGATACCATCTGCAGCTTACTACACGTGAACAGGGCCTTATCATGGGAGAACTTTTTGACCAACTGAAAGGTTTGCGCAGCACACTGTTTGGAGAAGTGTTTGGTTTCTATTCTTTTGTGTACCACTTCATCTCTGTTGCCATCTGCTATCTATTGACGTCGACAAATAGAACCTCAGGTGTGATATATGGTATTTATTTAAAACTTATATAAACGAATGAATAATTGTTCTCACTTATTAAAAAAAATTATGGCAGGCTTTTTCATTCCAATACCATCTTCCTTGCGGAGTACACAGAAGAGCTACTTGAAAGGCGCACTGTTTAAGTCATTTGACAATATTCAAATTTATCGTCAATACTCATAGCATCTAACTGTGGTAAAGAAATGTGTTTAGAAAACCTTTCCAAAGTTTGCAACTTTGCTTCACCGTTAAGTGTAATCAAACCCATAATCTCTATCGTAAATAAAATGCCTTTTCTTCAGAGCCATAGCCTCAACTGTGATATCCTCTATATACAATTACAAAAAGTCGTTCGATGAGTAAAAACATTTTTTATAGGTTTCTGATACCCCTTGAGACAACAAACCTTTTTAAATCTTAATGATCATATTGATAATTACTGTGAATATATATCAGGATCTGGAACACCTAAGACTTATTCTTTGGTTTGATATGAAATAAGTAAAAAGCAATGCGCTTTGTAAATTATAGACATTAATTTAATTCTTCAATCAAATTTTGTATTCTTATTTTTTTTTGTCTTATGCTGGTATTCTTTTTGTATCAAACGATGTTACTCTGTTTGTCTGATATTATGGTGAATATGACATTTTCAACCAAATCTGTTTGCTTTTTTATTTCAAAAGGGATAATGAACACTCATTGAGCATTTTGTTTTTTAGTAGCTTTGTTTTGTTTCTCTCAGGAGCAAGATTTTGGTTGTTTCTGCTGGTCACATTAGATGTAGTTGTGGAGCAAACCCTGCTGAAGTTCATCTGTCTGACTTTATGGCCATCGTCTGATGGGAAGGCGAATGAGGTAAGTGAAAGTACTATACTCTATAATAATGTATTCTTATGATCAGAGTTGCCAGTTTTCCGACTAAAGCCGGAAATCCACTGAGTTTTTTTAAAATATTCCAACTAATTTTTTTTCCACAAGCGATATATAAAAGGTTTTTTTTACCAATAGGTCACAATTCATTATTGTCTTCTTCTTTTATTGAGCCGTGGAACTCTGATATAACGAGAACTCTATTTTCAGTCAAAAATTCTTCTTATATCCGAGCTCTCGTTATTCCTGGATATCAAAGTCCAAAGAAACAATCATAAGGGAAAAAACTAGGATTTGAATATGTCTTGTTATTACCAAGATACTGTTATTTCTGATGCCTTTCATATTATTCTTTATTATATATTTGTATTGATTATGGTAATATCTAATTTCATAAAGGGTTATAAATCAAATCAAAATCATTGCTGATAGAGGATATCAGCCTTAGTGATGATTAAAATGATAACTTACATGAATTGGACAACCCAAATTGATAGATGATGATAAAATTGGTGATTCTTTATAATACTGTTTGCACTTAAAGTAGAAGCAGCACATCACATTCCTTTATCGACTTTTAGTTTTTGCTTCTATCAAGTATTCTAATCATACTTTTTACTTTTATCCTATCGTTTTTAAGGTCATTGTGAGAGCACTATACAATGTTTTTATTTTTGTATTTTGAAAAGTGTCAGCTCTGATATTATCTGCTTAAAATTCTGTCGTTTCAGGAAGTTCTCTATTGGGTTCAGAAGTTGATCAGAAGGGTTACTCTTCTCATAGGTCTTGGTATCCTTGTCATCACTGCTTACATATACCGTGACATCAACACCATCAATAATCAGCTACTTACAGAAATACGCAAGCAGAATTCTGACATTTGTCGATTTCTCAAGGATACATCAGGTAAGTCCTGCTAAAAAAATAATTATAGCGGAGTCCATTTGAGATACAAGCTTTATGAAAGTAAATGAAAGATATTGTCTTTAAGGAGATTTGATCGTATTCATTTTTAGAAATTAGTTTGTTAAAAAGCTGGGGAAAAACTGAACCGCTTGACAAATAAGCGAGGTTATCTCCAGCAGATTCTAATGTTATATAGCTTGTTTTGTTTGCATGTATATACTACAGTTGAACCTCCAAATAAAGACATTTCTAAATTACGACATCCTCTGTTTAATGACATTGGCTTTCTGACCCAAATAAATTGCTATATCATTAGTAACAAAAACCTCTGAGTAGTGGCCTACCTTTGCACTGAACCTCTGTTAAGCGACTTCGGATTCATCGAGTCGTCAAGTTTGAAGCTGTGAAATCATTAATTTTTCACACCCCGCAATATGGTGAAAGCAAAAAAGGTAGAAAAATACCTTCGGTCCTTCAGTGGCACAACGCATACCTATCCTAAGATGTCAATTCTCTCTTGCACATTCTCGATTATTGACTTGCATATTTTAGAACATTTGAGAGAGCCTTGGTGTCACGCGATATGCATTTTTTTTAGTCTGCTATTATAAGGACTTCTTCATTTAAAGGTTTGTGAAACCAACCAACGACGCATGTTGTCTCTATATTGAAACATTAAAACAAAAAAAAAGCCCATAAAACCTGAAATAATGAAACAGCATTAAAGGAAACCTCAAAGAAAAGGAATTGCTGGAAAAACCAACGATCCCAAACAAGGCCAAGTTCTAAAATCATCTATTCCTTGCGTTTTTCAGCTAACAGTTGTTTAACCACGCCCATTTTCTGCCATCTTGGAAGCCTCTGTATATCGACAAACTCTGTTAGCGACATCGCAAGATGGTCCTGATCAATGTCGTTATTTGGATTTTCCACTGTAACACTTCGTCTATATCATCTAATTAATTCAATTGAACTTTTCTGCGGGTAGAGTAGGATTCTTATTTCTACATTTAACCAGTGGGCTTTAATAATTACATTGATGATCAATGGAGAAGAATATTTCAGTTTCAAAATAACGCTGTGGCTCCTTGAGGTTTTTATCAGTTAGAAACAATTACTTGCAGTAACTGTCAAATGATAGCATAGGAAGGGGATGCAATTTCAGTTGTTGAATAAGAACAATGCTACGGTTATACAAGGATTCTTGATTTATGTACTCCTTGATTCTTTTAGATTCATCGTCAGAAGTTCAATTCTTCTATATTCATGTTTCATAGATTGCCAGAACAACTGCGTCGTAAAGAAGTCTATATTATTGTAATAGTAATTTTATGTTGATGACTTTCTTGTATTAATTTAGTTTTAATTTTTTTCAAGGTATTAATGAAAGCAATTTCAATCTGAGTAAGGATGGAGTCTCCAAAGAAGCAGTTGATGATGATGACGGTATGTTAATGCCTGATTTGATGCTATGTTGTGTTGTATGTTTTGAATATTGCACCTTTTAAAACTTATTTAGAACCATTTGAACTTGCTAAATCCTTTTTTATTATATTATATTTGTTGTTTTTTTTTCTTCTCATTCTGTAGTTGTTTTCAGTAATATGAATCTGATAACACTAGGTTTATATAATCCATTGATTATAATACTGTTAACATCAATTAGCATTGCAAAATTGTCTACCATTTGTCATGCAAAATAATTTTTCTCCTTTTTTAACTATTCTATGCTTACAGGGGCATCAACTGACAGTGATTACACGAGTGACAATGACGAATCAGGTCGCATTCATGATATCAGTGACACAGAGTCAGACAAAACGTACATCATGCCAGACGAGGAGAATGGTAACATATCTGATGGTTGTAGCATAATGGAGGTGAGAAAGTTCTCTCATTATTCATTTAATAGTTGCAGAAGTTGTATAAAATGCGGTTTAACCTCCTTATAAAGAAATAGCTGCAAAATTAGTTCGTCATCTAGAGTTGGCATAATTTATATAGAAAAACACGATTAATGTATCTACATTTTAACAAAATTTAGACTGCTGAAAATGCCATTATTCTGAATGGCAGCATATCTTATGATTGCAACATATTAGAGGTGAGCTAATTCTCTATTTATTCTTTCAATAGTGGCAGAAGTTGTATTACAAATTACAGTTTAACCTCTGTATACTGACATAGCCACAGTATTAGTATTATGTTGTAATTTAGAGGCGTCATAATTCATAATTGCTTTTTAATGAGTGGGTCCCATGATCAGCCCCATATGTGACCAGTCGTGACGAGTGGATATGGAAGATATTATTTGCCAAATGGAGTTATCTGCCAATGAAGTGAATTGGGTCAAAATTTGTGTTTATGAATTGGGTCAAAATTTGTTTGTGTTTTTATTTTCATTCTTTCCATTGATTAATGTCAATACTTCAATATCACATTAAGATTTTGCTTCTCTATCTTTTTATTTTATTATTCTTGTTAAACTTTTAAGATTATAACTTTGGCAGTTTATTTTGGTAAACTTTTTCAGAAATTTTTACAAAAAGTTATCCTGAGCTATTAACTGATACATGTTCAAATAGGAATTAATTTTTCAAATGATAAGTTATTGGCCTAAATTTGATGTTACTGTGTACTAGATCGGATACATCGAGAGCTTTGCAAATTCCCATTTCCACTCCTTTCTTTTTGTAAGAAATGGATGCCATTGAGGAGGTCTGTAAAGAGAAAAGTCATATCCAATGAGGTCATGGTCGTTATAATTCACATTCTCTCTCTCTCACTCGTTTCTGGAAATACACATCTGAATACTAACACTGACTGACTCAGTCGCATATACCGTCTGAGGTAGTATACAATGTAAATTGGCTGTTATACAAGGTAATTAATTGGGGTGTCCACCCTAATCAAATGTATGCTTGCCTAATGATAAGAATCACTCAGCAGCTTATTCAAGAGATGCTCACATAATAAGTAGAACAGTGGAATACACACGGTTGTAGCGAACTCGGTTGTATTGATTTTCAAATGTAGCGATCCTTTTTTTCATTGAATTGCCCCTATACTTCAATGTTAAATATGAAGGTTGTAGCAAACTTGTAGCTGTAGATTTCTTGTTCCCAAACAGCATCATTACAAGTGTAGTCGACTGAATTGTATGATTGTTCTTTTTATTTTTTTGAAGATCTCGTGGATGTTGCATTCTACTACAGATCAGATAAAGCTAGGCCTCAATGGCGGTCCCAGCGATCTTGTATCCCACTTTCACTGTATTTGAAAAAGAAACTATCACACATTGTGATGTTACCAATAACTCCAAATATATTATATAAAATGTACCTTCCTTGTGGCTGGTGGCATATTGATTTGACAACTGAAATTTTTTTTTTGTATAGCTTTTAGGTAACTTGAGGTGTTACATATGAGAAATCTTAAATTCCGTTTTGTTTTTCTACAGGAAGAGGAAGGAAATCGATCATATTTGATGGAAGAACTTTTTGATTTGAAACGATCCACACCTGTTCGGGAGATGGATAGCAGAATGCATAACTGGCTGGAACAAGGTAAAGCAATTTTTGCTACTATTATCCTCATTAAAAAAAATAGATTTTCTAAAGTTAAGACTAGATATACATTCTATATGAATCTTATCTTATAATTTATGTAGAATGCAGTTTTTAATTCTGGATCAGGCTTTAGGCTCAGGCACAATGCATCGTTAGCTGCCATTTTTTGCTTTTTTTTAAGAGTTAAGACAAATTGCAAAGATTATTATGTGTTTAGATATTTAGTTTACACATACATTTATCTTTCTTATGAATTTGTATGGTTAGTGTAACAAGGTTGCCACTTATCAGTGGATTTGATAATTTTGAACTGGGAGAGAGAGAGAGAGAGAGAGAGAGAGAGAGAGAGAGAGAGAGAGAGAGAGAGAGAGAGAGAGAGAG
>JAUEKR010406421.1:0-13153 GCA_031762895.1 Corambe burchi
ATATATGATAAATGCACACAAAAAATTACAATACACCATATAAGTACCAGTGTATATATGCATATAATATTCATTATATTTATATAGATACTTTTCTACACAGTATGGGTTTGAGCCAAATTATTATACACAATGATGAATTAAGATAACTGATAACAAACTATACAATAAATTATGTGTAAAAATCATAATTATAATATGATCTATATGAATTATGAGAAAACAATAACATAACATAATAAATAAAACAAAGCAACATAAGTACCCATAATAATATAAATGATACACAAGCAAATGAAATACTCAGAATAACTAACATTATCATTAGCTTTTATCCGCCCTTTCTCAATTTCTCCTCTCACTCATCATTATAATTATTTCTAGAAATAATTCAATAAAAACCAAAATAGTAAAAACTTAAATTTCAAATGCTCACTCAAACTATAATTAATAATCTATAAAAAACAAAAACAGGAACAACAAATTATTACAATGTAATATAAAACAAAATCACTAATTTCCCCCTAAAAGAAAGTCTCAACATAAAGTATAAAGAGCCAATTTTAATCAATTAGTTACTAATACCAAAATGGTGTTTTCCTACTCAATACAACCAAACAAAAAAGAACAAATAAGATATCAAATTCAACGTTTTCAGGGATCCAAATCGAAATTTGTCAACAATAACAGTATTAGTATTGGTGTATGTAAATGTAAAACATAGATTAAAAATATAATACAGAGCTAGAAAATTAGCCATGATGTGATCTTAATGAAATAGGGAGCAACTTATAACTTTTTTTTAAAAAGATAACAAAAACAAATAATATATAAAGTAAAGCAAACCCAATGCATAAAAATAACCGGAACAAAAGTAGGACCTGCTTCATGGAGCGAGAACTAGATGAAGGCTATAGACTTGGTTTGATGTTAGTATTAGTATAGCTTATAATGTCATTTAGTCTGAGATTTCATAATAAGTTACAGACTTATCTTATCTTAGTCTCACTTCATGAATCACGCCCCTGATGTCGACATTAACCTTTTAATTTGTAACAACTTGAATATACAACTTAATAACCACCGGTCTAAAACAAATTATTGAGCGACAGAATTAAATATTAATTCAAATTAATACATTAAGGCTTTCTTTACCTTCCTCTCTCTCTTATCTCTTAGTCTTCTTTACCGGATCATAACTAACTTGATTACAGTGAAAGTGATTGTCTTGCTTTAAAAGAGTGAAATACTGAGATATAAAAGTAAATGAATGACAGTATTTAATAAAGAATATTAAATAAATTACATATTTATCACATAAATAGGATGAAGAATGTGATGGGCGATAATACAGATGAAATCAAAGTTAACGAAGTAGTAGTATCATTACAAAATTTATAACAATAAGAGAACTAAGAGTATACCGGTTCAAAGATTTAAAAACAAAAAAAGGAAAAGGCATTAAAATTAATCTGACACACACATCGCAGTCAATTTTTTCAGCCAACCCTGATGAAAATGCTAGATTTAAGATAAAAACTTAAAATAACTGAAAAATATGAAATGAATTTAGCCTAGCTAGAAAATAATAACAATGAAAACATTTAGAAGCAGAATTTAAACAAGAGATGCATCCATAACAGATATGAAATTAAAACAAAACACTTTACAACTGTATACAAAATGCATCAAAACGTCTTGTTCTGAACAATTAGTAATTCAGGAAATGGAATGCAGAAAGAAAATGCCGTCCCAAAATGTAGAAACATAAAATAAACAATTTTAAAATGGAAATTTTTCATCAGAACAAAATTTATAATAGTTGAACATTGGATAAAAGAGAACCATCAAGTTTGTGAAAATAAAACGCAAATTAAAAACAAAAACAAAAAAAAATTTCTCCGCATCTAAAGGTCATTATTCAAAGGTGCATTGCTAATCTGGATGTTACAATCATATATTATGAGTGGTATTATTAGTTTTAGAAGAACCTTTCGTAAATAAATTTAGATCCATTAAAATATATATATATGCAACAACATGAGATCAAAAAATATTAACGCAAAATATAGAATCACTGTATCATATCATAGATACCAACAATAAAGAAACAATATAATACCATAAACCAAAACAAAAGACAAAATGAACAAACAAAAAGGGTCAAAGGAAATGATAGAAACGAAGCAGTGAGATCATAATTACATATAGATAGTAAAGGTAATTAGTAATTAGATACATAGAGTATCATTAACACCCTAGCTAAGGATGTATGTGGGCCGTTAACATTAATTAAAATTATACATACTATATAAACATCTGACGTTATACTATTTATAGAACTCATTCTAGCATACACAAACTTGTCAAAATGCTTCAGCAATGACAATTTCAGCATCAACCTAATAATAATATAAGTAAAATTATGAAGAGCGACAAAATGATGTTCCATAAAAAAGGCCATTGTTTGAATGCAATTGGTAGACTCTGACTTTTAACCGTATTAAACTCTACCGTCACGCTCTTGTGACTTTCAATTACGCCCATTGACGACAATCATATTTGATCATTTCTAATAATTACTCAGATTTCACTGGTTCACTGCATCCCATTGACTGACTGACGACATACACACAGGAGTGGATTGCATTTTACTCCTACTTTAACTCTTACAATAGGCCAACTACTGTATAGATATAGATAGATAAATATATATGTATAGAATGAAGAATAAAATAAGAATTTCGCCGAAAATCATGATTATGATTAATAACACAACTTTAAAATCTATGTAAAGTTAAATCAAAAGCAGAGACATAGCAGAAGTAATTGAGACAGAAAGATTTTCACAAATACTTTTAACATGAAAAAAAAAAAGATTACTGTTCAACATTTAAATGAATAATACTATTATAATACACTATATAAAAGGATATAATATAACATATATTCATTATAATTATAAGACACATCTATTTTTTTTTTAAACTTATTCTTACAGAAAAATAAAGAAATAAATATTAAAATTTAATTTTAAATTTCGCCAAATTGTTAGATGAGTCACTATTTACAAAATAAATGTAAACATATCAACACCGATCAAGGAAATCTCCATAGTATAAGATATAGTAGCACATGATTATTTCTTTTTTTTTTAATACGAACTTAGACTTAATTATTTAATAAATCACTCTAATTTGTTCAAGGTTTACTTTTATAATTAATTGAATCTTACTTCTAATTGCCAGTTATTGAAATGCTGTCAATGATTTCAGATAACATAATAATGCATCGGCCAAATTAACTACAAAAGTATAAAATAAAGAGATAAAAATGAAAAAGTGTGAAAAATGTGAAACAAAATTATTACTGGTAGGGCCTACATGATTTAAAATGCTTGATAATTGTTAATCACATAAACTAGTTACAAATAAAATGTTTTAAATTATAATTTAAAAAACATCAGTCAATTCTAAAAAAAAAACATAATTGAGAACCAAATAAAATTATAATAAGAAAATAAATAAATTTAAAATGTATAATATAGAGTATAGAGGCACAAAAAAAAATCATTTTTTTTGTTAGGTTGTTGATCAAATGAAAACTAAAGAGAACAAAACTAATCAAAAGAAAGAGATGAAAAGTGAAAATATAAAAACAATTTTAAAAATATGAATTATAATTATAATGAAAAATGTCAACTTGACAAGCGAGTAAAAATGGAATTCAAAAATTGATATCTATAAAGATATATCAATGTTATAATGATGTCAATCATAATCGAAATTGAAGAAAGGAAGGAGTCTTTTAAGAATCAATGAATATAATATGCAGGTTGATTTTATTTGATCAGTGAATTATCAGTGTAAATAGATATATATAAGTTGTTTTTGTTTTTTTAAAGATACACAAAGGCAAATACAATGAGCTTTACAATTTTGGAAAAAGTCATCAAGTTTATATCAAACTAAGTTATGTTTTTTTGTTGTATATTTTTTTATATATCAGGTACACATCATGTCAACCAATAGAGTAAAAAAGGCAAGTATAAAATTTTTAAATAGTTGCTATATATATGTAAAGCAAGATGTTGAAATGTACCTACTTAATGACTGATGGGAGATGCATGGTACCATTTTATAATATAAGCTACCAATGATTAAAAATTACCACCAAAAAAAAAATAAATAAATAAAAAATTGCTATCAATTGATAAACTCAGTTTCAAAACAGAAAGTGCTATGAAAAATATGTGTTAAAGTTGAAACATAAATTGAAAGTGATTTTATATTCTATAGGTACATATATTAAGTTTCCAAAATTCCAACCCATAAACTTGGAGCTAGAGATCAATATTCAGAAATTCCACAATAAAAGTAAGAGAATATAAAAAAGTTATTCATATACTAAAGATGCGTTGTGTTATCTAAAGTAAAAGAAGACTACTAGATCAATTTAAACAAATGTTTCTCCTTAAAGGTAAAGTAATTGCAGCTTTAGACTGAAGAAGACAGAAGGTGGTAAATTTTTTTTTAATACTCTTCAGCAGAAATTAGATGATAATTTAGACATGCGTTCCACATCATACCGTTGACTAAAAATATGAAATGAAAAGAACAAGAAAAATTAAACTAAAACCTTGCATATATAAATAAGTATTAATGCTAGATGACATTTGACAAGCGCTTGGCCAAAGTAAGTCGGACACATCTACTTATAATATATGATATATGCAATGTATATTAAACATAATATAATACACACGAATATGAATATACATGGTATACATGGAGCACATCACAGACCAAAATTTAAAACAATACAAATCTGCTGAAATGAGCAATATCATATTATATACACATAGTCTTTAAATGGATTAGAGTACCAAGAACATTATAACACTTATATATTGTAAGATGTAAATTAGATGGAGAAGAAGAGCACAATATGGATTACCCATTTTTTTTCTGACAACATTAAATCAACAGAATATTACGAGTAAAATTTTTCAATAGATACGAAGATATAAACAACATTAACACAAAAGATGCCTTTCTGTAAAAATATAAGAATAATTAACCAATCATGATAATAATCATAATGAAGAAGAGAAAACATCAAGAAATAGATGAGTCCAATCAACAATTTAAAACCAATTTGATACCATTATAACTTAAAAATGCTCACTAAACAAGGCTCACACTTCATCGAATCAAGAAGTTTTATCTCTGCTTTTATTCTATATTATATAGAGAAGAGCGCCAAGAGATGATAAGCACCAGACAAAAAGTATATCTTTCACAACTATTACTTAGAAATTAATAATATATCATGAAATAAGATAAAATATTACCTAAGCAATGAATTAAACCTTAATCAATTTGTATAGACCCTATTATAACTACGACAACAAAAAGTAAAAAGAGTTATTTATAAGGAAACGATAAAATATATCAAATCTCAACAAACTAAAAAATGATAAAGAAAAAGTCATCCATTCATCTACTACTCAAGATTGTCAAAGAAAAACAGACATAATTTTGCATGCTGTAAATAGCAAGACTGAAATCAAAAAGATCAAATTATGGTTGAAAATGAGAATACTTTACAAAATGAAATGTGAAATATGAAGGATTTTAATAACGCACAGGTTTCTAAAATAATAACCTGATGAGCCTTAAAAACAAGAACAGAGATGTGCAATCCAATGGGCTATGCGCACAATTACAAATACCCTAACTAAAAACAATGAGAATGAGAGGTAGATAAAAACACCCTGCGGGGAAAAAAAATAAACTTGCGACATTGTTTTCATTCAAATTGATTAGAGTTGGAGTGTGTGTATGAATCTAAAAACAAATAAAACTAAATGATGACTAACACTACACATACAGAAAATCCATTTAGTTTTGCTTCAATTTATATGTTTATAAATCCTTTTTCTTCATTATATCAGAGATGAAATTATGAAGGAAAAAAAAACACTTCCATGAAATGCATTGTACAATGTACTTAACTGCAAATTATAATACAGGGTAAAATGTGAAGAGATGGAAAATGAGAATAAGATGAATGATTGACACATAGCAATAAAATAGCAACAGGAAATTGATTGTTCAATGTGTGTATAGTTTAAATAATAATATTAACTATTAAAACAAGATGCAAAAAGAGAAATTTACAGCACATATTTAGACCTCACAACACCTTGAAGACGACACAATTCATAATAATAATTAATCAACTTCGCAAAAACCTTGAAGCCACAGGTGATAACAGGAAGAATTGTTAACACAATGAGGCACACCTTAGAATGGAAAGGATATTAATTACCAGTTATTATAACAAAAAGCAACAGCATTAGTATACATTGTAATTGTAATACATAATAAATATCAAATTCATAAAAATACATGCACAAACACACACAGTATATGATACATAGTATGTAATATTACCAAGAGACAACCAAGAGACAATAGATATATATTGGAAACCAAAGCTCATACTATGACTGCAAACATTCAAGCATGTTCTAATGTTATAAATTGGACATAAATTATAAGACATAATTTAAATAAAGCTCATCTTTGCGCGTGCGTGGGTGTGTGTGTGTGCTGCAACCTCCTGAAAATGACACATCAGAAATATAATAGCAGCATTGTTCAGTGGTCCAAAGATTGTTTTTTGTTTTTATGATTAATAATTCAAAATTATATCATTAACAACGAAAGAGAATGAAATATAAGACAAAAATAATGAGGTAAGATAATAGAATCTTGAATTGAATATTAGGCAAGGATTAAGAAATATCACAAGTCAGTGTTCTCATAAATAGGATTTCAGCAATTGGTATCTATTTTAATATTTTCACATCATATTAATTATCAATTATGATCACATGATAGTAATAAGATAAAATGTAAACAACACCCAGGAAATTTAAACAGCTTTTATCTAGCTAAGACATAAATTAATAGTTTCAGAAGAGAGAGAAAAATAGATCAATAAAAAGCATGTGTAACGTAAAAGAAAAAGCATTAATAAATATATATCTAAGTTGTGTACTCTATACTCTATGCATGCAATGAAAATCTGTAAAGTCTCCTGAGTTAACCTGTTAAACTGCCAGCCATTTAAATGAGACTACCTAGTATCTACTTTTATTAACTTACACTGAAACAGGAAAAAGGCAAATTTGGCAAATTGATAAAAAAAACCCAGAAAAATTAGGAGACAGGAACACACTTTTTTATGAACTTACAGTTACAGTTACAGTTACATACATGAACTGAAAAAACAAAACAATAAGCAACATAAAACAGAAGAGTATATTAGAAGGACTTTATAGAACAAGGTTGCTAGGGTATCAAACAGAAATGCATAACAACACTATCATAATAAGTATACTATTTTATCATTGTAATACATTATAATAATACCGGTGATTACAATAGATCTATAAAACTATACAATATAATATAAACATATTATATTTGATACATATATTCTATCATATATATATATCTTTAAAAGTAAAGAAGAAAAGAGACCATGCAGACTAGAAACAGAACACAAATGCTGTATTACACCTTTGTATTACTTTTATACATCATGATCAAACTGAAGTATAGAGAAGCTGAAAAGAAAATGCTGAGATTTAGCCTGATGAATGAAATAATTGTTTTAAATGCAATGATAACAGAATAGATCTAAAGACACACACATGATAGAACACATTAATTAGTATGACAGGCGATGATCCGTTACATTTCGTTCCGGCACATACATAACCATACATTAACATTACTCTTTTTATACACGCATCACATCTTATATCATTATAACATATTTTGTACAATATTATTTGAGATATTTTTTGTATTTTATACATATTTTATAATAATATGCAATATATATTATGTACAAGCAACAATTCAATTAATTGAATATAATGTATAATAGATATATATTATGTTGTGTAATGATAATTGACGAAACATTATCTGCAACGAAAAAAAAATTAAATTAGATATATATAACTTAACCCATAAACCCTTAGCATCTTGAAAAAAATCATATATAAATATACTCCTATGAACAGTGAAGATATGGTGGCCAATACGGACAATTAGAATTAGTGACCTCTGGGTAGATAGACGGATAATTGAAAAGTTGGTTCCCATTTGCAATGTTGGTGTCGAAAGGTCCGTAAAACACTTGGTCGATAACCAGATTATTCAACTGATCCATTTGATTGAATTCTACACATCGAACTTGTGCTTTGCGTTCCTGCGCCATAAGCACCTGATATGCAAGTTGGTGAATAAGGTTGAGAGTCTGTCTTCGCTCATGACCCATCAGGCAAATCGTACTCTCATCAACAACTCGATAGAGGGTCATGAGATATTCATACTTTGTATCCTCGTCTCCGTTGAAATGGTTGATGAGATAGGCTTCAAGTTTCTGACGTTGCTGATTAATGTCACTGAAATCAATAAAAAACCTAGAACACATATACCTTTCCATCGTCCTTATATCAATTTCACTGGCTGGGACATATCCACGAACAAGAAGGTTGCAATATTTGAGCAATCCTCCACCACGAATTTCTTCTGGGTTACGCGTGGCGATAAGCTTATTGTTTAAATGATACCATGCATCAGAAAAGTCACCATACAAGCTTTCAGCTACAATTGTAGGATAAAAGTGTTCACTCATGGGAGTTTCGGAAATACCATAAAACGTAAGAAGACTGTCCAACAGAATTTGGAAAGAATCCACACTGAATTCAAACTGACGTTTCATTTTGTCAACAAACTTCAACTCCAGATTTTTTCTAGTCTTATGAGAAAGGGAAATTAAACTCCACCTATCTCCATGCTCATTACACACTTTTACCATCTTTTGTACATATGCCTCTTTGAGGGTGCAGCTGCTCATTTTCTCCTTAGGGGTTCCATCTGGAAGGAAATTCACAAGACATCCTAGAACACAGTTGCGAATTTTTTGGAGCTCATTATGGTTTGACAAGTCAACTCCAAATATCAAGTCTACATCATTGAATTCCTGTGCAGTTGTGGTACCAAGAATATAACTAGCAGCACCACCATTCAAACGAACGTCTCTAACACAAACGCCATCAGCTGTTAACCTTTCCTTCACAATCTGAACGAAATCCTTCAATTTGACATCCAAAGTTGGAAAGTTTCCTCTTCCATGAATAGGAATGACATCTTCCATAACTTCATGCAGTCTGGCCACTTGCCCATAACAAAGGACTTGATATCTATTCATACAACTTACTGATGCCATGCCGGGTACTCTTGGGGAAGATGATGACACAGAACCTGCAATGAAGAAATAAATGATGTTACAGTCCAATAAATTAATTGAACTAAAGTCTAAGTCTAGAGTATGGCCCAGTAAATTAAATGACTTGGGACCACCCGGCTGTGGCAGATCGTATTGTGCAGATTTAGCAACTTTTAGATGCCACACCACCGCTTCCTAAATATCCTTACGCTACAATACGGAAGCGAAATGTCTAAAGCACCGATAATGAAACTGTCTCATACAGTTATATTTATTCTTCTTTGATGGAATTCATCCCACCTTTAACATATTGACACGAATTAACGTTTAATTAATTAAATTTTAAGGGTTTAATTTACAACTTTACTTGAGTCGACGATTGTTTACTGCGCACAAACAGCTGATAGGACAGCTATTAAAAGAAGCAATCTGATTGGTCCGTGATATTACGTCGATACGACTCGGCAGGTCAGCTAGGCAGCGATCTGAACTGACAATGAACTTGAGTGGTGGTGCAATACGCAAAAATACGCCTAATCATTGTCCGATACATAGACTACTAATATAATATTAATGTGATAGAGCCTATTAAATATTGCAACACACCTAGAAATAAGTAATAACTGCTAATCAAATGTAAAAAAAAACTTATCACCTTTCAGTATTTCATGTTAATGAACGTGTTTGAAATAAAGATGATTAAGCTAAAAATGATCGAACCAGCTGTTTCCCAACTATGGTAAAATGTGCTTGTTTCAGCAAATTATTGAAAAAAAAATAAAACCCACTTTCCATAAGGATGAGAGCGAAATTAGAGTACGAACGTGAATAATCATTAAAGTAATGGATATAACACCAGATATTATTTTCTATGCAATGAAATCCCAGTTGTTAACTAGACCATTTAATCTATTATTTAAATATAAACATAATACACAAAATGGGGTTACACAGAGACCTTAACTATAATTATAATAGACTCTACATAGCAATGGTAATAGTCAATAGCAGTGCCATTGGACACACAATAATGACATTGCTATCCATTTGATGTACGTACATTATAACAAAATAAAATGTTAAATAGACACCTACCTAAATAAATCTAGACTAGTAAATTGACCAATGAAAATATACAGTAGGCCCATTTTATATTATAAAACATAATTAATTGCTTGCACAAATTTATCAATTAGGCCCTTACTGCAAAAGTAATATCCATTTTCCATTCATACAAAAATATGATATAGGCCACTATTATCAAATATAATTAAAATATTCTCAAAGTTGCATACGATATTATATATAAGCCTATTTCTGGGTTGATTATATTTATCATAATCAAGATATTTGTTTAGACTTTATCTTATCTTTAAAATGAGATTAAAATGTTAAATAGACACCTACCTAAATAAATCTAGACTAGTAAATTGACCAATGAAAATATACAGTAGGCCCATTTTATATTATAAAACATAATTAATTGCTTGCACAAATTTATCAATTAGGCCCTTACTGCAAAAGTAATATCCATTTTCCATTCATACAAAAATATGATATAGGCCACTATTATCAAATATAATTAAAATATTCTCAAAGTTGCATACGATATTATATATAAGCCTATTTCTGGGTTGATTATATTTATCATAATTAAGATATTTGTTTAGACTTTATCTTATCTTTAAAATGAGATTAATTAAGAGGAATAAAATACTGACAATTAAAAAAACATGCAATAAGAATATCAGATATAAATAAATAAATAATCAAATAATATTATATGTTAACTTAAAATAAAGAAAATATGAAGTGTATGGCATGCCGAGTCATGGTAAAAACAAGACAAGAATATAAACCAATAAC
This sequence comes from Corambe burchi, assembly GCA_031762895.1. Taxonomy (NCBI): domain Eukaryota; kingdom Metazoa; phylum Mollusca; class Gastropoda; order Nudibranchia; family Onchidorididae; genus Corambe; species Corambe burchi. The sequence continues at coordinate 11,182 of JAUEKR010406421.1, forward strand.
ATTGAAAGTATCAAATAGTCTATAGGAGTATAGTTCTATCTGATTAACTTATCAAATCACATAAATTATATATATACACTGTAGGCCTATAATGATATAACATACCATAAATATATATTAAATACATATTTAATTAAATAGGCTGTATAATTTATACAACTGTCAATTATACCTATTGTCTACAGTATAAGTATAGGTAATCACTTCTTTATAAATTGTAGAAAATTTGGTCTATTTAATCTCTATAAGACAATGTATATAAATCTAACTAAGATTCAAATAAAGAGAAGAAATATATCTAGACATATATCTAGACAGTCTAGAGTCAATAATAATATCTAGACATCAAGTAAGTTAAACGCCAATATGAAATATGTAATAAAATTAGTCGCATAATTATAATGTTATTAAAACAAGGAATAACGTATCTATCAATAAAGCTCACCTCTGCTGACGAAAAGAAAAGTAAAAATTACCAAATCATGAAATAACTTGAAAATATAAGACTAGACTAACAATAACTTTATGTTTCTTGACTTGAGGGAAGGTATACTCTATCTAGAGAGAGGTCTAGCTAGTCTAGAAGAATATCAGGGTCGATCATATAAGACGAAGAGGTTGACCACTTTATATAACCAATGTTATGGCTATCTATCTAGACTTAGAACTCTAGATCTAGGGATATAATCAATAATCTAGCTCTATATAAGTCTTTTAACTAAAATAGATCTTGAATATATACAACTTTATCAGAAAACACGGAATATAGTTTAGATGGTTACTTTGAAACTGAAACTGAAATTATCTCATATATTATATTCTAGAGTATCTAATCATCTAAGAGATATGGAGATATAGACACTATAGACTATACTAGGTCTATATATGCTATCGCCCCTGCTATTTAAGACTACCCTATTAAATAGACTTTAGTTAATATTAGATAGTCTAAGACAAGAGACTATCTCTTTCTATCTAGATTTCTACCAAGAGTCTGATCTTAATATTAATGATAGTCTAGGCGTTAACCAGTTCCTAGCCAGAAAAAAACTAATAAATTATAGAGATCTAAACGCAAATTAAATAATAATATAATACGAGCAGTTGCAGTCTCGACTATGCTTGGAAGAAAAGCGGACGTACACGCAACGAACTGAAGCTGAGATAAGAACGTACGAGAGAGATCGAGATCGTCCTCACAGCGTATTATTACCTCAGTCTTGTGTAAATGATGACCTAATTTAACCTTGCTTTTATCAATGCAAGTTCGCAAGGCCGTGTCATGCAAACGAGAAAGGTCACGCGGATAGAACGAATGTTGTGTGTCAGTTGTGTGTAAGCAAGTCAACACACCACAATGCACACATACGGGGAGTGTGCGAGCATAGATAAGAGAGCCTTGTGCTTCATACCGCGGCGCTTTGATGTTTACTGATTACAGCAAAGAGCGTTTTTTTTTCTCCCAAGGTTCAGTATCTAGATCCAGCCTTGGTCAAATTGCGGTCGCTGCCGAATATGGTTTTACTTCTGGTTAATTAAATGGTCTTGAGAAAAGTGATATAGATAAGCGTTAAACAATTTAATTTTCTTGCTGTCAGCTTTATTTTTTTTTTCCTTGGTTGTGAATGTGGTGTTATTATTTTATTTATTTTTTGTCTTATATGCGTGTTTTGGTTGTTTTTAATTAGTTTGCTGATGCTCTGCTTTATTTATTCATTTTGTAAGTTTTATTTTGTTTTTCTTTCTTGCTGATTAAAATAAAAATATTACATAATTTCAATAATAATTTTAATTTGAAATTGTGGCAAAATGTGTTTGCGATTTTAGATTCCATGAATATGTTATGCATATGTATATATACTTTTAAAGATATTATATCATTTACATACATAACATATTTTCAAATTTCTTTTCTTCTGGTGATGTCGCAATTTATGTAAAGCGCTTAGAGACCGTGCAACGGTATAAGGCG
>JAUEKR010406531.1:0-13150 GCA_031762895.1 Corambe burchi
ATAATAATAATAATAATAATAATAATAATAATAATAATAATAATAATAATAATAATGATAATAATAATAATACTGATAATAATAGATACCGGTAACTTACCATTATATAATATAATATATATTTCCATCAGACGAAAAAAAGTACAAGAGGCATATATTTGAGTTATGTCCCCTTGACCATTACAAATTGCATCGCCTATAAGGAAAAATCTATGCTGCACAGGGATATTCAATTAATACAAAGCTTAATCAGTAATCCCGATATATTACACGTTGATTATGATAATTAGTAGTAGTAGTAGTAGTAGTAGTAGTAGTTGTTGTTGTTGAAGTACTAGTAGTAGTATCACTAGCATTATTATTTCCCTATTGTAACAGGATGCCTATAAGTATGAGACTAGTGCTTATCTCTGGATTTTGTGCCACAAGTAAGGGGAAATCTAATAAGTTTATCTTCGATGATGGAAAACGTTTTCTCTCACTCTACAGTGGCTACTTCATGTTTATGTATTCGTCTTAATTCTGTTCATTGCTCATTGCATTGTATGTTAACTTTCCACATTCTTTAATTGAATTGAAGCTCCTTTTACTTTTAACTGTGGAGTGATGAAGGTGCATGGTATCATTTTCATGACACAATAATCATGACCTGTGGTCGAACCTGTGACCTTATGGTCATTAATCTTTGTCCATACTCCAGAAAAAAAATTATTGTATTGCCATCCACTAATAATACAAGTTTACTTCGCTTGTAGCAATCTCTTTTTTTTTTCATGTGACTCCTTTCAAAGCACAACAGTTGTAGTGAACTTCAGATGTAATGACTCTTTTTCTGACTCTCCAACGACAATTCTATAACTGAAGTACTTTTAAGAAGTCGTAGCAATAAGTTAAGCTATTCACAATCGACTATGCTCGTAGTAAAGTCGGTTACAGTCACTTGTACTTATAATTGTAGCAATCCTTTTTTCATGGGACCACCCCTATGCCTCAATGTTAAATACACAACATTTGTAATGAACTTCAAATGTAGTGATCCTTTTTTCCTGATCTCCCAACGACAATTCTATAGTGGTAGTACCTTTCTGTTGCAACACTCCATAGTATCAAAGTCGGCTATGCTAATACTCATAGTAAGTCTGCAATAGCCATCTTGGAAGTAGCGATCATTATTCTAGTTCTAGTCCCCCAACAACATTATTGCAAGTAGGCCTAGAGTGCAATCTCGTGATAATGACACCTCCGAATGAAATTTATAATTTAAAAAACTTTGGATAATGAAATTGTCGTCTCAAATTTGCTTTTTAGCATATTAATATTACATTAGTATGCAGACCAAGATCATATAGATGTCGATTCCCAGAGCTGTGAACCTTTCAGACCAAAAAATCAAGGATCAATGCCCTAAAAATTAAGGATCTGGAGAAAATATTAAGAAATCAGAGACAAAATCGTAAATTGTCAGTGCAACAGCAATAAACAGTAATGGCTGTATATGTTAATTATAACTATAAAAATCAACTTAAATATACTCAGTCTACTAGTCTAAGTGTTACTCCTATTTCAGTTAGAAATTGAAACAAATTTGTTTAAAAACAGAAAGACAAGTTTCTGTGGTACAGTTTTAATGGTTAAATGCTATATTCCCATTTTTTTTCAAAATTCAGGATTTCAAGATCAAGACTCAGAATTCAGGATATCCCTAAAAATTCAAGGTAGTTGGCAGCCCTAGGTTCCACTGTGGTACATTTTTCCCCATTAACTTCCCTCATTCTTAATGAAATAGAATTGGTAAATGGTGTTCTTTACTCAATATCTAAACAGAAATTAACAACAAATGAATAATTTTAAAAAGTAAAGCAACACAATCAGCATTCATTTCAAATATTTATTTTTTCTTGGCACTGAGAACAAAACATTCAGATGAGAATGAGAGAGAGAGGGAGGGAGAGAGAGAGAGAGTGACAGTGAGAGAGAGAGAGAGAGAAAGAGAGATAGAGAGAGAGAGAGAGAGAGAGAGAGAGAGAGGAGAGAGAACTAGATCGAGTGGAACAGTGTAAAAATTTAAAGCATATAATCTAGTCTTCGCTAGAAATTCACAAGAAGATATCTTTCTCAACACCGACAATTCACAATGTAAACGATAAAACTATCTTCCAACATCAATAGAAATGTTTACAACAACAATTACTATAATCAAAGGCTAAGAAAGACAAACTACAAGGAAGAGCTTTGTCTAGTTCAACAGACAAAATCATTCGGTGAGGAATCAAAATGACTTACATCTTAATGAAAAAGGAATCAGCACAACCAAAACTTAACAAACTCCCCGTCATTTGTTCATCAATTTTGGGAGCAACAATAGTATTTTTTTCATACAACACAATATAATCTAAAAAGAATAAAAGTGTATGTACAGTAACATAAAAATAATAATGAGAGAGAAACAAAAATGGCGAGTATTATGTGTCGTCAAATGAAAATCCATCCTCTTTCAAAATCATCTCCCTGTTGCGCTTCAACATTGCACGGACTCGGTTCCTCAGATCCTAGATATAAATAAACAAAATCAAAACAAACAGGAATCATGAAATTAGTTACAGTTTATTTAAAAAATTAAAATATAAAATTGTAATAATATAGCACATACAAATAAGATGTGTTTGATGGCTCATCATACTTGGCAAAGTAATTTATAATTTTGCTAAACATCAGAGAAATTATGTAACCAAAAATAATATTAAAGACAATAAAGTTTTATGCTAAAGTACAAACTGTATATCACCCATTCAAACAAATATAAATGAACCAGAAAAAAAGGAAAAACAAAAACAAAAGTACAACACATTTTTAAGTATTTTTTTCATGATACTCAGCAGATTTTCATTTTAAAAAATCTGGAAAACCAATTGTGTTAAAAATAAAATATGTAGGAAAAATATATTTTAAAAAATAATAATTCAAGTGCAACTTCCAGACAAACCTCTAAATAACAAGATCATTTTGCTGTCTCCTAAAATGTTAATTTTATACATCATTAGTAATGACCGCCACCTCCAATAATAACACTCCTGGATAATGAATAAATAGTGACATTAAAATGCAGTCCAAGGCAATGCCGTTATCAGGGGGTTGAACAGTAGGTAAAACATTACAATATTCATTGATGACTACAGTCTATTCCATTAGTCGATTAAGGCAATCTTTGAACTTAGTGATCATGTTTTACGGATCAGGTACTGATGCAACACATACTCATTTGAGCAATTATAGCGAACATTGGATATATCCGTAATTTTACTGGTCCCCAAGAACATGGTTAACTGTATATTGTATATCTTATCCTTGGTTTAATTGTAATCAAGTGTTGAGTTGACTTACGGTGGATGAAGAGGAAGGAGTCCCTGGTCGAGATCCGTCCGCTTTCTCGCTCAACACACTCTCCTGCGTGTCAGTGTTTTCTATGGCTTGAGACAGTCCCTTGCTCACAGTGGGCAAACTTATACTTGAAATGGAGTCATCTCTGTGAATCGCACAATTAAAATTAGAAGTCAACATCTATGAACATCTAAAATTGCAATACAGTTCACTTAATCGAGACAAATTTACTTGAGCTAAGAATTGATATATTGACAAGAAAAGTATAAGTTCCGCAATCAAATTACACTTGTAATAAAAAATCTATATATACTTTGATATGCAGATTATTCAAATATTTCCGGCATATAAGCATTGGATATGTGATTATAACAGGGACGATAAGAACAAAAATGGAGTTATTTACACCATATTTTTATAACTGACACCAACAAAAACACATACTTTGTCAATAATCAAAGAATCAAAACTGATTTTGTTTGTTATATTGGATATAATGGTCATGGGCATCAAAACTCAGAAATTAAATTAAAATTTGCGGTTTTGGAAATAATGACCATAGGCCTCAAACTCTAAAATTAAATTTTAAATTCAAGCAACAAAACAAGACAAAATAAAAATAAACTCACTCTTTACTGAGTCGTGACTGGAGGGAGGATAAAATGTCAGGAAGAATTGACGACGAAGAGGTTTCTTCGACAGGCAACGGAATATCCAAGCCAAGTAAACTAATAGAGCGGTCACCATCATCGCCACCACTGTGTAGCAACCTTGAGTTTCCATTTGTGTACTTCGTACTTTGTGAAGTGGAAGAAGTCGTCGTTGGGAGACTAAGGTCACCGTCGAGTATCACAGGCTCCATATCGCTATTGTTTGAATCGTGACGTGACCTGCTGCTACTACGTCTGCTTTCTTTGATGGAATCCAACTCCTTGCTTTTTTCACGGCTCTTTTTCTTCTTCTTCTTTTTCTCCCAACTACTAACATCTTTATCCTTTGACGAACGTTTAGAGCTGCCGCTTCGATCTTTCGACGAATAGCTTTTCTCGATTGATTTTTCTCTTTTATGAGGTGACCTGAAAAGAAGGGGGAGGGAAACATTTTTGTTTTTTAATCATGAAATACACGATCATTAACAAATTATCATTCTACAGGCTAGGAAAATAAATATATGAAGATGACAAAAGCTAAATACAATATTTTTATTGAAAGTTAAACGCTAAATAAAATTTTGAACAAAAACAAGATATAGCAAGTCAACATTGAGCAAGTCATCCTTATATGCCATTTATAAAACTTTTCTATGGAAATCCATTATACATAAATCAATTAACAAAATTTCTAATCAAAGAATTGCTCATTGATTCATGGTAATTATAAATCGGAACGTGAAACACTAGTAACTAATTAGGAAGTTAAGAAATTGGATTTGGAACAAGCAATGTGTGAATGAGGAATACTTTAAGATCTACATTACATTTAGAGTTTCATGAACTTATCCAAAATATATTTTTTATTAAAAGCAACACAATTATTAATATGAACATGCGCATTGATGGTTATACCCCATTAGTTGAGTAAGCTGGCATAAGAACATGAAAATCACAGACAGTTAGCATAGATTACCTTGACCGTGACTTCTTGCGCTTTTTCTTCTTCTCTTCCTTCCTAGAAGACAATTTGCTACCGTAATCAGGATAATGTCTTTGCCAGGATTGATAATCTCGGTCTCTGTCCCAAGTCGTAGATGACCACTGTCCTCCTCTTCCCACTCGTCTAGGAGGACTACGTCTACTGGGAGACCTTCGCCAAATATGAAAAATTTATGTTAAAAAATGTCAATCACCATTCAATATTTTTTATAAAATAAGTGAAGTGTACAGATAAAACACTTTAATAAATAAAATGCAGTTGACTACATTTATAGTATTATCGTTATGGAACCATAAAAAGGGTCACTACATCCAAAGATGGCTACAACCGTTATATTTAGTATTGTAGTATAACGTCCCGCTCCATGAAAATATGATCCTCACATCTGAAAATAGCTTCAAGGTAAAGTTGACTTTATGAGTAATAGTTTCTTTAAAATGAACGAGTAAAGTAAAAATCAGACATTTTAAAGATCAGATCAGATGATGAAAATGAGCATAAAAAAACCCACAAAAATCGACGGCAAGAAAAAAGAAAATTATTAAAATTTAATGACATAATCTTCTTATTTAATATTAATCAAAACATACTTAATGGTCTTCGGAAAAGATCTATGAAAGGAATACACATTTAAAATAATTGAAATCCTAACAGAAAATATAAACTACATACCTTTTCTCCAGATTGTAAGCACTAGGTGGGGTCGGTGATTTCTTATGTCTTCGTTTGTCTCTTGACTTTTCTGTGTGGTCATAGTCATATAAAATTGTAGAAGCACTTGATGACTCTCCTGGGGAACATTTAATGCAAATTATTGTAAACATGTCTGACAGGTATATTTCATTAACTTCTATATAAATGTCAATGTGTTAACATCTTTCTTTCTTTATCAATTTGACACCTTACCTTTTCAATGAAGGTCACATTGTAATATCTAAATATCAAAGTGCTACTATAGAGCAGGATAATAACGCATAAATAAAGAAACAATAATAAATTATCTCTACATATGAGAGACATAGACAGAACTCAGGGATGCCACTTGTATTCAAGAAAAATAACTGAAAAGATGTCCCAAACCAACAACAAATTTATTTAATAGTCAACCAAAGTTATGCAAACAAAGCAATAGTTTGATTATAATCAATTAACCAACAAACAAAAAAAGCAAGATTAAAGCAACACATACAGAAGTACAAGTACAAAATACATTAACAGAACAATCACATTAGTCAATATGTCAGCAAGAAACTAGATAAGCCCTACCCAACAGTTAATTAAATAATACACTCTAAAAGCGCAGATACATTAGACTTGACCATGTCAACAAAATACCAGAATAGTGCATCCCTGGGAGTTATGTGCTCATTAAATAGCTGTTTCAAATTTTTTCCTCATTGTAATATCTAGTCCACTCACCAACGTAGAGAGATGCAGAATCTTCTAATGCTGATGAAGAAGGTGGAGGGGAGGGCTGAGACTTGCTGGATGACTTGAGCATTGTGAGAAACATGGCCGCCTTCTTCTTGCGCTCTGCCTGCAAGTTTTTCTCTTTAGACGACTGAGATATCCGATCCTTTAGAGCACTGGCCAGTCTGTCCTTCACTTTTTCATCAGCTGCCAGAAAATGAAAGAAAATAAATAAATTATAAATCCTAACACAAAGTAAATAAACGATGACCAATTCAGTCATGGAAATATAATAAAACAACCTTATTAAGGATACTCCTTTAAAAGACTAAAATCACCCGTAAGAGTAAATTAGACTCTCAAAGTTTTCACCTTAAACCGAGCAACATAAGTCCAGCGCAGTCAACGCCAGTAATTTGTGTAAAAAACCACGCCCAAGGGTTAATCACAATGATGCTAAATAACTAGTAACCTCTATATAACAACATAAACTTCTGGTCAAAATATTGAGCTTATGTCATAATCATGAGTTTGCACTGTATACACATAAAAAAATACAAGTAGAACTATATACACACCAGTAGTGGATGAATCCTCTTCAACAGCCGTGGGTTTCAAAGGATTGTAGGCATTTGCTGGAGTCGGTGCTTCAGCCTCCACGTCTCTGTGTTTTTGTCCTTCCTCACCTGAACCGGAAATGAAACAAAACTTAATATCAACTATAATACAGAAAATGGCATAAGAAATAAACATGTGCTGATAATAGAAACAAAAAAAAGTTAAAACATTTAGCAAAGCTATTAATAATTATTACTTTTGAAACATACATTGAGAGAATATATAATGAGAGAGAACAATACTAGAGTGGCTAAACTATTAAAACAATAAATTAAATTCAGTGAAGTTATTAAAAACAATAAATTTTAAATATAAAAAAAAATTATTTTTTAAAAATATTCTCAACCCTCACAAAAAGTAAACATGAATAAGAGGAGAGAAAAAAAAACAACTGATTCTTATATGCCCCACTTATACAGCTGACTTCATTTGTAATGAAACTTTTTCTCAACCACCAACAATATCATCACAAGCTTAGTTGAAAGAGCTAGAACCAACCTTCACTGCTATCATATTCAAACAGTTTAGCTTTACTGGCTGGTACTACAGGATCTGCCTCCTTGGGTTTTGTCTTGATGGAAAAACTCACACTGACAAGGCTATTACCACCTCCACTTTCCTTTGAGTTTTCTTCTTTCTTCACTTCAACTGGCTCCAGCTGTTTGCCAAAATCCTGAAATAGAAAGAGCAAAATGAAGATGTATAAATCATTGAACGGAGCATTCAGCAAGTCTATAATAATAACATAGTAAAGAACAAGACATCATGCTTCTCAAATAATACAGTCAATAAAATCCAAAGGATAATTTGATATACTTTAAATCTGATGCGAGCTTGATGGCATAATAATAGAAAACAGTTTCTTATGGCATACTAAAAGAAGCCAACAGGAGAAACAAATATTAAAGGGTACCAAACATTATGTAATGGCCATAAAGGAAAGATATAATTTGACCAATCTATAGCTGTAAAAAAAAAAAAAGTAGATATGAACACTGCCAATTTTTTATAAGTAAGCTCTTCTTAGACCAAAAGATTGTTTAGGCAAGTGCTTAAACCCAGTTACTAAGGCAAAAGTGAACAAATCTAGGATATTCCCTGGATAGAATAGTACGCCATCATATGTTTACTCTCCAAGTTTCGGGAACTGGCAATTCTACTAACACTTGAGTGATGAATGTGTGTATAATCTCTTTCCCAAGAATACAGCACCGCAACCAGAGCTCAAACACACGACTTGATGATCATAAATCTAGGCCCTTAACCACTATCCCGTTGAAACATTTTCCTAATACACTCAAATGTTAAGGATACATTGAAGAATGCATCATCATAAAGGGAAAAAAAAGGAAAGAAATAGATATGACTAATTCCAATATTGAACACATATTATACAATTAAAGGAAACCAACCTTGAGAAACTCCTCTCGCTTCAGTCTGTAGTAAGGGAAGTAAGCGTGGTATTCATTGAGGAACTGAAACCTAGGGTCATTCCGTCCCATGACCACCATTTCAAACTCAATACCGTTCTTTGCCACATAGAGAGCCATGCGGTCTATGATAGGCTGGATATCTGGTGGCGGTTGGACCATGGATGATGGCCCTTCAGCTCTTCTAGGAGGTGACGGCGATTTGCTATGTAAGAAATAAATAAAAACCATAATATTTAATACAGAGGGAGCGCTAGTTTCTAGTAACGCGACTTTCTGAAATCAGAATAATTATTCAAATAACCACAAAATATTTTGAAGTGAATTGAATCGAAATATTCTTTAATGTCTTCATTATCTCAAGTTCCAAATTTTGATTATGTTACTTAGGTTACGTAACTATAATTTTTTTACAATTGTATTTAAGCACACTGGTTGTAAGAACGTAACCAATAAGTTAAAAGCAAAGATATTAGATACAAAACCGTCGGAAGAAATAATAATACAAACATAAAGAAATAGAATAAAAGTATCAATGAAAACTTTATCAACTAAATTGAATAATTCATAAGTATTAGACGACTACTTAAAATTTAGATATGAATTCATTGGAAATTTTACTCGAACTTTAAAATGAACAAGTATGCAAATTCAATCTTATATGAACAATACACACTTGTCACCCCTTCTAAAAGTAAAATAAAAATAACAAAAAGTCCAACCTCTTCTTTTTCCTTTTTCTTCGAGACTTTGAATCCGACAAGGATGAAGATGAAGAAGAACTGTCGGTACTGGTAGAGCTTCGTCTGCGCCTTCGCTTCTTTCTTCTCCTCTCCTTGGAACGACTTCTAGACCCCCGCAGCTCATCTTCAAGTACTGGGCCGTAGATGGTGCTGGCTGCTGTTGCGTACAACGGTGCATTGACTGGGCCCTCTGCAACCTGTGTCTCTTTGGCTGGGATAGCACTTCCCTCAGACTCCACATCATGCCTAGGAGAGCCATTGACAGGACTAGAAGACCTGAACAACATAAATTAAATAGAAAAAGCATTGGTGGATTAATGGAGCTATTATAATAGTAGGTTGTTTCAGTCAGAAAATAATATAACACAATTCCTTTAAAAATTACAAGCCTGATAAGACAAATAAATAATTAAATAAAATTCAAAATAATTTATGTTCACATTTAAATGGCATATAATATAATATGTGAAGTTTTGCTTTGACAAGGCCTAAATTCATTTTTCTTTTGTTTCCCCATATATTTTCCAGTAAGACATCAGATCAACATATCAAAACTCACCAAGTAACATACTATAATAATAATAAGTAATAATAGTAGTAGTAATAATAATAATAACAATAACACAATAGCAATAATAATTGTCATCATAGCAAGTGTGATAAATATAATAACCACAATAACATTAAATAAACAAGATAATAAATGAATAAATAAATAAATAAGAAGCTAAAATGTGTCGTGAGATTGAAGGGCAACTAACTAAAGAGAAAATAATCAAATTTATAGATGCTTGTAATTATATATTATACATGATATAAGCATCACAATATAATAGAAGTAAACATACCAGTGCGCCCTCCCCCTAAAAAATAAATAAATAATAGTACAATAGTAATAATAACAATAATAATAAAATATTAATAATAATAATAATAATAACAATAATAATAATAATAATAAAAATAATAATAATAATAATAATAATAGTAGTAATAATAATAATAATGTATGCATATTATTAGATATATATAAGATGTGTGCATGTGTGTATGGGTGTGTGTATAATAGTATATTATTATGTCTAAACACCTTTATAGAGGTTATGTTAAGCTTTCATTAAACGATTTTTAAGAGATAGAGATCATATTGCTTCGTTATATTTGTCTCTACGACGTCTGTGGGTATTTGTTAGGATTTTCCTATTCTACACTGTTATAGTAAACTTTTGTATAACCAACTAACAAAAAGGATGATGTACTTAGCATATAATGTTTCTCATTAAGTAAATGTAGATAAATGTACAATTATACTCCTGCTATGTATACATTTGGTATGCTTAGCGATACATGTAAGTCTATAACTTGTGTTCTGCACAATTATATATATTTGTCGAAATCGCTAGTATTATTTATGGAATCATAATAGCAGACGTAAATAAATTACATATACTAATAGAAACAGCTGTTGGATATAAAAGAGAAGACGCTTCAGTTTGTCATTTTTGGTTATGTCTATTTGAATTGAACACATATTCCATTCTGAGCAACAAAAAAAAGAAAGAAAAAAAGAGAAAAAAATAAAGTAACGTACTATAAATACTGAGCCTGAAATAACACTTAAATCTCATTTACAAGAAACGAAATAACAACCAGGGTATGAATATGGATAATAGGCGTAGAATAAATATACACTTACGCTGCAGCAGAGTACTTCTTGAAAGAATTGATGAGAGCACCGTATGGAGTATCATGGATGGCAACTTTTGGAAGCTCAATGGCCTTAATGGGCTGAAAAGCAAATTATAAAAAAAGATAAATCACATCTCATAGGGGTCTCATAGGGTTTTTTTTTTTTCAATACAGACAAATGATGTTTATGGAGGCTATAGAAAAATAACTGCAACATCTGAAGTGCTCTATAACTGATTTGTTAAGTAAGTGTTGCCTGCTTCTTCAAACAATTTGAGTGGACTGTATCAATATTTCTAAATAAGAGAAAGAGATAGATACCTAGACAGAGAGATAGAGAGTGAGCGAAAGGGGGGGGGGGAGAGAGAGAGAGAGAGAGAGAGAGAGAGAGAGAGAGGAAGGATATACAGGGGTGGGCACTGCATCCAAAATCACTGATTACCATTCAACGAGTACACCGTATACGGACGAAAAACAGCTGAATTGCGCTGCTTTTAGTAATATACTGAGAATAAATGCCTTTATTATAACTGTATTAAATATATAAAATAATATATCAGATCTATTGAACTTGAACTGTTTTCCACTGCCTTAGTTTAGATCTGAGGTGCACAACCAACCCATTATGACAGAATAAGTATACAGTATACATTCATATTTAGTACAGTTGAACTTGAAATTTAATAACTAGTGCCAAATTATAACCTATAAAGTATAAAATAACAGTAAATGTGAGTGAGGAAAATAAGAAAATAAAGTATTAACTTACATCTTTTCACATTAAATCAACAAAATCACACTAAGAAAAACAATCCAAGCCAGATCATTGAAAAAAAGACAAAATTATGGAAAGAGAGAGATAGAGAGAGAGAAATAGAAAGTGAGAGAGAGGGAGAGAGAAAGAAAGGAAGAGAGAGACAGAGAAAGTAAGAGACTGACATAAACAAATGAGAGAGAGGGTGAAAGAGAGAGAGAAAGACATAGAGATAGATGGAGATAGAAAGATAGATAAAAGAAAGTCAGAAAGAGAGGTAGCTAAAGAGAGATATAAAATAGAGAGAAAGAAAGGCAAAGAAAAAGAGAGACACACAGAGAATGGAAGAGATAAAGGTTTGAGAATTTGAGAAAGAGATAAAGAGACAGACAGACAAGGTAGAGAAGAAAGGAAATAAATACAAAACAGAAAGAAGAGCAATCCAGCTAAATCTCCCTTAATGTTTTAAATAGTCGACCTATTACCTAACAGTAAAGAATAGGTATCCAAACTAATATTATGTCCACGTAGTAATTAGTGTTAAGGAGACATTTGCGCTACATCAATCAAGGCCTAATGCTAGGCTAGGTCTATAGATTAGATCAACAGAGATCTATCTAAATGTGCCTTTCGAAAAATAGGATGTGCAGAGAGAGAGAGAGAGAGAGAGAGAGAGAGAGAGAAGGGAGAGAAGAGAGAGAGAGAAAAGAGAGAGAAGAAAGAAAAAAGAGAGGAGAGATCTCTGAGAGAGAGAAAGAAAGAGAGAGAGAGGGAGGGAGAGAGAGAGACAAATCCAATGGATTTAATATAGATTATATATGCCGATAGTTTAGAGGGCACTAGTCTGTAGTCTATGCAGATAATCGGTAGATAGATATTCCTATATTGAGAAAGATCGACGATAAGGAGATGACAGACTAAACCCCTTATACGCATATTCCTAGTATCAGTATACTATCAATATGGAATAAAACCAGGAGAAGTAGAAGTAATCTTTCTGCCTAGCAGCCCCCACCCTCCCCAAAGATTTTTCTTCTCGTTTTATCAAATCTCCTTCCTCATCCCGTTATTTTTTCACTCTATTCTCACTCTTCCGATATTTTTATATACTCCATTTTGTAGTTCTCACACTCTATCGTTAATCTTTCGGTTTTCTCTATCACTCACCTTTTGGTCTACCTCTCTCTCTTCACGCCCCGTTTTATATATTTCCTCTGTTTTGTAATATTCCACTCACCCCCTCGTCATGTTTCTTACTCTTTTCTTCCTCTTCTGGTTTCTATCACCCACCTTCTAACTTTTAGTATCATTCCCCTCGCCCTCTCTGTCCTCCCTCTTCCGTTATCATCCTACTGGCTGTATCTACTCTTTGTCCCGTTTTTCATTCTATTCTTCCCCCTTCGACTGCTTTCTATTCTGCATCGTTTTCTTAGTGCCATTTTCACTATAATATCCTTCCATTCTGGTTTCTTTAT